>JAVYIG010001935.1:0-24237 GCA_035222895.1 Strongylocentrotus droebachiensis | reverse complement strand
GACCCCTGAATGCTTATCTGACCGTAATTTATTGCCTTTAAGCCCCTGAGCTTCCGGGGTCGGACAAGGTATCAAAATGTGTTTATCTGACTGCAGGCCCGTAGCCAGGGGGCGGGGGCGGTCCCCCAAAAGTCATCGCCCCCCCCCCCCCCCCCCAAAAAAAAAAAGAGAGTAAAGAAAAAGAAGAGGACGTAGGAAGAAAAAGGAGCAGACAAAGAACATCTTTGAAATTCAGACAAGGATTAAGAGTCGAGAACTGTACAACGAATCGTCTTGTTTCTCTAATAATTTAATGAAACGTCAAAGCTTCCGCATTCGCGGAGGAGGGAGGAGGAAACTTGTCCCTCCTGCACCCACCCCCCCCCCCCCCCGCATTACGTCACTGCTGGTCACCATTACGTACCAATATTCGGCTCGCATGATTCAAACTTTGGACACCCCCCCCCCCCCCCCCCCTAAGAAATCCTGGATCCGCGCCTGGTTGCAAGCGTATATAGTGGAGGGTATATTTTATTC
This sequence comes from Strongylocentrotus droebachiensis, assembly GCA_035222895.1. Lineage (NCBI taxonomy): Eukaryota > Metazoa > Echinodermata > Echinoidea > Camarodonta > Strongylocentrotidae > Strongylocentrotus > Strongylocentrotus droebachiensis. The sequence continues at coordinate 23,721 of JAVYIG010001935.1, read as the reverse complement.
TAGTTGTGCACCTAGCCTACAAATATTGATGTCTTTTCTTTCTTTGTTTACAAAGGAAAATTTGTCCTTATTCACAGGAGGTCCTGTGACTGTTTAGAAGAGCCATAGCTAATGCACATCCAAAGCACTACATGTTGGGTATACACAGGACCCCTCATTATTTTTTTGTAAGGGGTCCTTTCACTTCTTGAGCAATGAAGATGAAGAAGAACACAAAATAAGATTGATAAAAGTCTGTTTATACGATGTATTACGGTTGATATGTATCCATTAGTATCAGTTTTTAATTGAAGTACCTACCGGTCCATTGTTTTCTCTCATGTAGGATGATGATTCTCTACAGTTGATGATGAAGGCATGCTGGTTTATAAACTCGGAGAGGAACAAAGAACAGATATTGACGGGATCATATCTAGAGATGCAGGCCTACTACACTTCATACGAACAAGTGTGCTTATATACATGAAGGTACCCCCAATAAACTTTTGTGGAACACATGTCATGCAGAAAACTATAGATCTGAAAAAGATATTTTTCATTGTCAGTTGACTTGTAAAAGAATTATTGACTGAATATCACTATTGTTATTTAGATTAAAAATTAAATGTCAATATAGATGAATAAATTTACATTACGTATGTTTCAGTAGCATTATTTCCAGTACATTCTCTGGTCCAAGTTGTTTGGTCATTTTATGTCCCATACTTAACCAAGTATTATTCAATTACCGGTATGAGCACGAGTTGTATTACATTGTATTACTTATTTCATACCTTGTCTGATCCGAGCTCTAGCAGGCCTATCGTCTTAATGGGATCATCAATAATAATAATAATAATAATAGTCTTGTACAGAAAATAGTTTAGGTTTGCCCACTAGAACCCCAAGTGAATTTCAGTCCTTCCTTTTTTTGAGCAGGTATCAGGGTGTATGTTATTAGTCATTGTTGATTTTCTTATTTCATTTTTCCATTCAACAGACTTGGTTTATATTTCTTCTGAAACTAGGCTACAACTTTAGTGATGAATGCAGAAGATCTACACGGGACTACGTCTTGCCACCCTCATATAATGAAAGAGGACAATAGAGATGGTTTAAACTGGAATATTTACATGATATTTATTTGTTATTTGTATTATATGTTTGTAGAATACTACATTCAATAAAGCTAATGAGGTTTATCATCTTGTCAACTTTCAAATAATTAAAGATAACTAATCCTCAACGAATAAACATTAAAATTCTAACAAAGTTAACTACCATCTTATAGGATGAAACTGTGGACTGGGCAGAAAGATTCTCCTTGAAATTTTCAGTGATAAAGGTCTATCAGTCTATATTAAAGATTGAATTAATCAATGATATTTTAATTATAATTATACATTTTGAAATTCATTTACCTCTATGGACTTCTGTATTAGAAGTTTTGTAGATTATGAAATTATTGCTACTTCAAGTATTGTATGTAAGAAGGTTTGAAAGACAACCCTCTAAATGCATTAAATATGGAAACTGCTAATCGTCATTGCCTTTCGTATCTAAACTGCTAACTTTAATAGAATCATGTTTCGATGCTTTCTAACTTAAGAAAACGGGGGGGGGGGGGGCTTGCTATCCTCTTCCAGTTGCTGTTACTACATGGTCCATGTAACAGGATGCAAAAGTGTACAAATATGATTGTATGTTTATATTAGAAGGATTTAGAAAGTGAAAACTTTTGAATTATAGCATTACTGTTGGTAGAAATAATGGCAGTGTTGATTGTTAATGGGAGGGTGGGTGGGGGGGGGGGGGGGGGGGTTCCTGGTAAATTAATGGTATGCCAATGTCATATTAATAAAAAAAGAGAAAACTATTCTTAAAAATAAAATTTTACAGGACATGGGCCTTCTAATTAAAACCCTGGTACCAATTGTTGTTGTGTTGTTGTTGGTGTTTTTTTTTTTGGGGGGGGGGAGCAGGGGCTGGCAAACCAATTAAAATTTCCAGTGTTAAATTCAAATTTCTTTAACAAAAATTATGTCAATATATTGAAATTAAACAATGTTTGAATGAAATGAATAACATACTTTCCTGTTTCTCTGGCCTCTACATTAAAAATGTTCTACTTTTAGCAAAGCTCCTGCAAAGGCTGCAAAAAGGGAGAGTGAAGAGAATCAAAATGAAATGTGGACATTAATGGAGTGAATATGGAATGGTTGATCGTAGTTGATAATGAGTGAATACAAATGAGTGGCAACAAGTACGATTGAAAGTGAGACAGAAAGGAATTGCAACAGGTTGCTCCGTCAAGAGAACAAACCTTGCAGAAGATAGTTTTCGAAAGACAGAGAAAGAGAGAAAAAGGGAATTATTTAAAAAAAGAGGAAAAGGGGCACGGATCAGTAAGAAAAGGGTACTTCCATAAAAGGAAAAGGAGGCATGTGTCAAAGGGGCATTTATGAGAAAGGGAAGGGGCTCCTATTAAACAGGGAAAGGGGCACATATCAAAATATAAAAGGGCACTTGTTAGAAAGTATAAGGGGACGCGTGTCAAAGTAAAAAATGAAAAAAGGGCTTTTTTAGATATCACAAGGGGCACTTATGAAAATGGAACAGTGGCACTTATTATAAAGTAAAAGGGGCGCCTGTCAGATTTGAACAGGGGGTTAATTATCGCAGGTGGTAAGGGGGCACTTAAAAAGAATGTGTAGATATCTCTCGAGTCAGTTGACTCATCATGCGTGGGAACTGTGTGCTGGGGTTCCTGCAGCAACCCTATATATGGACTTTCGTCTTCTTTCATTTCAATTTTCTTGCAATTTATTTCTTTCTATTCCATATTCTTTATTTCTTCCATTCATTTATTATTTATACATATTTTATTTTATAACTTTTTCATTCTTCTTTCTAATCCCATTTTTCTGTCTTCCTTTTCTTCCTCATGCAGTTAAGTGAGCATGCATAGATCATAGAAATAATTTAAGTGCAGTACAAAAGTATTTATTTTTGCTAAATGTCTTTATGTTATTTATTTTATACAGTTTATAATACTGGATCACATTCAATACCAAGATTCAACCTCTGCTTGTAATATTTAAAAAGCAAACCTAGAAAAGTAGGCCTAGGCTACTCACAAATTGCCTATCAAGACTCTTGCTTGAAATATATCTTGTCTACTGATATTTTGGCATTTACTAGTAATTAAACACAGCATTTATGACTGTATTATCTAAATGACCATGACATTGCTTTTCTATGTCGTTTTAAGGGCCTACCATTAATCCAACGTACGTGTTACACACGATATTCGATGCTGCGCATGCTATACGCACAACCGCCTCGATCATATATGAATATTCAAGAGAATCGAGGCTTTCCTCTACCCTGCGTAATGAATATTCATGAAATAGTAGGAATCCGGGCTCGCCGTGGTACGAAAAAATAAGACGCGTCCGGTATACCGTCAACCAAATGGGGGGGGGGGGGGGGGCTAATAAGGTTGTGTTGGGTTAGGAGTGGTGGGGTGGTGGGGTGCAGGTGGTGGGGTTGCGGGGGGGGGGGGGTAATGGGGAATCGTCCGCTTACAATGACGTGACAAGTCATCATGCACTCTCTAACGGCGCGTTCTATACAATATATCAAAACATCGTTAATTTTACCGGTCTACCATGGAAACATGGCGTAAGAAAGTGGCCATTTGGGTATACTCTCATACATGCAGTGACTTTAGTTTTAACGCACTTATAGTCTTATTTTAGGTAATTTATTGAGTTTGTTCACGGAAAATGTATCATTTTCTTTCGACACCCTCAACTAAATGAAGTATACTCTGATAGAATATAGGAACATAATATTCATTATAATCATTACGAAAAAAAAACATAAAATCGTAAATTAATTTTGCTCAAAAGCGGCAAATCCCATAATATTCGACCTGCTTGAAAGAGAACTCATTAATAGTTTTGAATGGAGGGGTATACGGTATATAATAATACAGTAATATATTTTGTTTGAGGCATCCTCCAAAGATACGAATGCCGTAAATTACTTTGCAAAATGACGTTTTCTTGTATTATTTCTCAAGTTTCCTATTTGTATTTCTAGCGTTTAAGCAATAACGTCACAATCAATCAGTTAACAGTTATCTAGACACCTCGTCAATCGCTTTTTGAAAAACGTCAAAAGGCAATGTTATTTTTTACGCCGGCATCAGATATAATTATGTTTCTCAAATTCTGAGCAAAGATGGAGTTATCACGTTTTGCTTGCCATATCTTCTTCTTCTTCTTTTTTTCTTTTTTCTTTTTTCTTTTATGTAGATCTTGACTAAAAATTGTATGTGAACTTGGAGGTAACACAATGATAGCACAAGCGCAATAAACATTATGACGCAACAAAGACGATAACGGGCGCGCCAAGTGTATTTCGCGCACTGTATTGTGACGTAAGTGGTCACCCGCGCGTAACCAAGCATTTATACCTAAGATAAACATCATCAACTTGACTCGTCATTATAACACAGACGGCAGCGGCTTAAAAAGCATCGCAGTATAACATTTACAAGTTGAAACAGTGGTCGAATTAGCAATTTGTCAAGATGTCATACCCCGGGGAAGGGAAGGGTATGTCAAACAATGGACTCAGCCAACAAACCCCCCAGCAACAAAAACTCCTCTGGGCCGAAATTGTCGGGGTGAGTCATCATTCATTATTCTTTACCTTCTTTGAAGCCCGCTTTGAAGATTTTTATTATTATCCTCTCCTCTCCTTTTCTCTCGTTTCTCTCTGTGTCAATTTTATCTCTTTTTATGTTCACATTAAGGCAGCTAAAGAAAGTGGGGGTGGGGCAGTTGTTTTGTTGTTTTTGTTTGTTATTTGTCCACTTTTTCGTATGAAATGTATAAGAAATCAATTTTTAATTTTTAAATGGATAAGGCGTGGTACGACACATGAAGCAATAAGGGATATGCACGAAACTAAAAGATAAGGAAGAGGGAGGGAGCGAGAGGGGGATGGGCGTTCATGGTTCTTAGTCAATGGTATATTTCTATTTTCTATGAAATACTCTTATGAGATCTGCCTCATATAAGTTGCTAGTCCCCTGAATGAACCTTCAACATAATCTTCACCATACTACAAGCACTCTTTAAAAAGAAATGTTAATTGAAACAAGAAAAAACATGAAAACAACGTACGTAGCCATGTCTAAGATATAATTTGATTTGATCGGCATAACAGAGGGTGCAGCGAATCAATAAGTGTCATCTAGCTGTCAAGGGAGGTCTATCTGGGATATACAAAGAGAGTTATACAAAGAAGCAGCTAACATCTCAGGAGATAAGAGAGATGGAGGAAACCACTTACTTTAACAATAACAAAAAGGTTTGGAAAAACTTTTAGGCCCGAATTCACGAAGGAGGTTTGTCGACAAACCTTGGTTTTTGTACGTATTATGACGCGTTTTTACGCGTTTTTTTACAAACCTGGTTTGTAAAGAACAAAAGGAGGTTTGGCGAAACAAAAGGAGGTTTGTCGACAAACCTCCTTTGTGAATTCGGGCCTTAATAATTCACATAATTGATAACTGTCACCACTTAAATTAATATCATGCTCATGCAGAAACCCCGCCCCTCCCCCGTGAAAAGTACCTTTTTACCGGACATCTTGGTAACACGCATGGTATCCCTCCGTTCACGGAGTGGGGGGGGGGGGGGGGGGGGGGGGCTGTATATAGTCTCTAGTCCGAAAATCAAGTACCTGGATCAAAATCCTTAGCTTAGTGAACGAACATTTTTTTCTATATGAAACGGTGTGTACATTATATATTATAATACACTTACTTGCTTGCTTGGTATACTTGGTAGATTAGCCCTCTTTTCCTAAGGGAAGGGCTCTCAATTGACTCTTAAAAGTCGCCACTGTAGGTGCAGACACTACTTTTTCTGGTAGGTTGTTTAAAGGTAGGCGTTACTACTGCAGCTAGAAGGGATTTGATCACACAGCGAGCCAGCGAGGTCATTGTGACAGGTGGCTATCTCATTAACTCAGCTCTCATTTAACATAAGAAAAAGAGGATCATGGGGGACCAACAGGCACCGATTTGGGAAGTTTTCTATATAGAGGGAGCAAGTAGCTACAAGTAGGACAGTGTGCCTTTAAAGTATCAGATGCATCGGGCGTTCACAATTAATAAGATATCATTCAAATCGCAAAGAGAACCTCGAGTTGAGGTAAAGATTGTATAATAATTGTTTCAGAACTATTAGGGTGCAGCACATGCGATTTCGACAGTGTTGATCTGAACGAGTTAGTGTGTCTTAATTATCAGCAACTCTTATCGTTTTATCGTCAGTAATAATTAACCTTTTGTTCATTCTTTAATTTTCATCAGCATGAGTCGAACTCGACTTATGACCGACTCTTTCACGTCAAACATGGCTACCAGAATAAGTTACACAGAGATGATCGCGAACACACACGGGGGCTCAAAGTTAATGAGGAGGTAAGTAGTGATGATGGTAGTGATGATGGTAGTGGTGATCGTGGTGGTGATGGTGGTGGTGATGGTGGTGGTGATGGTGGTGGTGGTGATGATGATGAAGATGATGATGATAATGATGATGGTGATGGTGTTGGTGATGGTGATGATGCTAGTGGTGATGATGATAATGATGATGATGATAGTGATGACGGGGATGGTGTTGGTGATGGTGATGATGATGACGATGATGGTGATTTTGGTGATGTTAGCGATAGTAATGATGATAACTATGATGATGATGGTGATTGTCGTGATGAAATTGATAACATTAATGATTAAGATATTATTTTGATGATGATATCGATAACGAGGATTAATATTAAAGTGGCTCTACCTTACAATAAAGATGACATTGGTTGTGATGTTAGTGACATGTTAACGATAGCCCTTACAGCTAGTAGTTAATGAAGATGATTATCCTCAATGATGACCAAAATTAAGAGAAACTCAACTTGTTTCTTGAGAGATACTATAAACTATCAAAATTAGATTGCATTCATTTATTCTTTCCCATCATATCAATAATTTTTCTCAACTGATATAAAACCTACAACTGTATTCATCTTATCCGTGTTCTTAGGAATCGTCCAAAGCCGTCCCAGCTCTCTCCTCATCAGCCTACGGTCATCGCCCTCCGTTTGAGAAGACGACACGCAAGCACGCCCGCATCGAGCATGTCATGAAAGGTTTTTATCGTCATCGGGGAACTAATCTACCGGAGTACGGCACGGAGACCGATCTCGGCACCCATCATTAAAAAACATTCCCAGTGACACCAGGATAACAAGGATTTAAAAAATGTCCTCTCCATGAAAAGAAACATGATAATGATACAAAGCTTTTTTATTGACAAAACGGATAAACAATAATTTCTTTTCAGTACGTGAGAGGATAGAGCATGATACATAGAAGAACTCTCAATGGAAAAAAAGGATGATGATAATAACTATTCTAAAGATTACTCAAAGACATACGGGATGGTAATGATTTGATCAAAAATATGATATCGTTAAATGTAATAGAAAGGTTTAATTAAAAGAGTAAACGTTCTACATACCATTTTTTACGACGAAGAATTTGGCTTAATGACTAATAAGACTCGCCAGATGACGATAATTGTAAAAAAAAAAATAGCTTTCAGTGGCAGACTTGGTGGTAATGAATCAAATTTCTCCATGATTATATTAGATGACGATGTTAAAATAACATTCATCTCGACCTAATAACAAGTCCGGTTACTTTCTCCTTCTTCTTTTTTGACAAGATATTAAAATTAGTATTGAGTTGGCATAATCCAAGACTGTCGTCGTCAAAAAAAAAAAATGATCGACAGTATATCAAAATAAGACGGAGCTTTGAACAATAATGAAAGCACATTTTCCCCAAAATAAGCTTATCTGCGATCAAGTAAGATCTATTTTGGGGAAACATTTGTCTAGACATCAAGGCACTTTCTACTGAGATTGAGCTTATGATATATTTGTCCTATTCTGTTTGAGTATCACATAATTGCAAATAAAAACGCCATGCTAAAGTGACTTGATCGATGTGTGTTTTTTTTACAAAGAATATACAAGATTGTTCAAGACTGACAAAAACTGTATGACGAGCAGGCTGTATCGTAACGTGAAAGATAATTTTTTCTTGAGGTTATCGAATGTCTGTGGCTTGAGAGAAAATGTTTGAGAATAAAAACATGATTGAACTATTTATTTGTCTAAATATGTGTCTGTCTTCTTCAAAAATAACTACAGGTACTAAATTAATATGGATAGGAAAGGGGAAAGAGACAATCGAGAAAGTACACAAACACAAATAAAGAAAAGTATTATATATATATATATATATATATTTAATTCAATCATTTTAACACAATCATCTTTATCCGATACTAATGCAGTAACAAATAACATGAAATTAACTTTGTTCTTTGAGAACAAAATTCAAAATTTTACAAAAATTCACAGTTTATGAATACTAAAATATTGTTGGTACCAGGCCTTAAATTACATCAAGATTCACATTTATGTTATTATGATGTCCCTTCCACAATGACTAAGTGAAAAGCAAATTTATTTAGCCATGTCAATTTGATAACGATATATTCATTACTGTTTTCTAACTCTGTATAATACTGACAAATTACAGACCTGAAGTATTATAGAGGTGCCGTGGTCGAGTGGTTGGGTCGCCGGACTGTCGATCACAAGGTCTGTGGTTCGAGACCCGCCACGGCACTAATGTCCTTTGGCAAGACATTGATCTACATTTGCCAGAGTCAACCCCGGTGATGTAAATGGGTACTTGGCAGGAATTTATTCTTTGAAATGCTAGAGCGCCGCAATGGCAGCACAGCTCAAGCCGGAGTAATAATCTCCAAGTTTGGAAGCGCTTAGTGATTCTAATAAGCGCTATATAAAAACTAAGTATTATTACTATTATTATTATACAAGGTGGGCTGCATTGGTATTCTTTCAGTGTTCATCAACACAAATAACAATAGACCAGTAGGAAACATAAAGGTGAAAGTTTACCTTGTTTTGAAACAGATTACATCTGAAATGGATTATCAAGTTGTTGAAATCATATTGCACATTTGTTTGAAAACCATTATCAATATATTGACAAATAAAAAGAAAGGACTATGAATTACATTGTGCTGCAGTGATACTTGTGCTGCTTAAACATTCTTTCTTAAAGGAAAAAAACCTAAATTCCACAAAATATGCTTTTTCGTTCTCACAGAGGACAAAATACGAAATGCAGAATAAAGATAATGATGATGATGATGATTGTTTTACCTGACTGCTAAGAAAACATGTATACGTGTAAGTAAGCAACCAGGGGACCTATGGCTGTAAGTCCTCTCTGAGGGACTTGGTAATGGGGGTTAATGCAAAGGATGAGAAGAGATCTTTGTATTCATAAGGCAAAGAGAAGGAGGGAAACCTAGAGTTAGACAAAAGTAAGGGAGAGAAACAGTATGAGATGTATAGCATATTTGCCTGAATAAGTACAAAGTGGAACAATTCCTCCCACTAACATACTACAAGTATGTACATTATTAGGAATGCATAGGTATTAGGTATGATAATAATTATTATATTGACAGCTTTTCATTGCTTTGTCTCGTTTAAAAAACACGCATTCCACTGTGCATCAAGGCCCTGTTCCATAAAACTTGTTATCAATAACAAATGCTAAATATCTATAGCAAATTTGCTCTCAGCCAATCAAATGCCACGATTTCAGTAACTTATAACAGGTATTAATAACAAGCTTTATGAAACAGGGCCCAGATATTTGCAATCTTGCACAGGTCCAAATTTGAATGAAAAGCAAATCAACTTTCAGGTATCAGTGCGCAACACTTTTCTAATAGTGATTATTTATGGATAACAATACAAAATTAACAAAGTACAAAACAACAACCACCAGTACTAGAGTATAACCGATTTGTCAGCTTGGCCCTAATTAATTCATCTCTTAATCCATCACAGACACCATGCCTACCATTTCAACATTGAATATACAATAATTACTTGCTCATCTCTCAACACAATCAGAACAATTGCCTACATTTTGTGTTGTGACAAAAAATCTTTTGATTCACAACCATTAAGAAATATATCAAGGGCATGAGCAGACATATCAGAAGTTTCTACATACCCTGTGTCCATTTATGTTGTGTTACAATATGGAGGTTGACAGTCTGATACCAGGGATTTTGAACTAAAAATAAGTACTAAAGTCCATTAAATTGGCAATGTGTGTATAGTGAGAAGTTCAAAATCATTTTTGTTCATACAAATTTTGATTTTTTTTTTGATTTTTTTTTTTTTTTTGGGGGGGGGGGGGGGGGGTGGCCACTGAAATGCAGCTGAAATTCTTCAAAAACTTAATATGAGCTAAGGGGTTGCTCTGACATATGCTCCAGCTACGAATACTCGGGGCTTTGGTTCATAGAAGATACAGGGTTAGGGTTAGGCAGGGTTTTCATTCCAAAGTTGAAGTTCAGAATTTGGTTATTGTAAGATAATGACAGCATACCACTAGATATAAACCAAATTTACACCGAAGTGCCTCGATTCTAATTATTTGATTCATCTGTAACAAATAATTGTGTTTCAATAGTCAGAATGCAAAATGCATATATAACCTTTTGTTATGTAGGGCACACCATAATTTTTGGCCTACCTAGCAACAACTAATGTATGTATGTAATTTGAATGTCATACAGCAGTTAAGGCACATAACAGTACAATAATATTTCCCATCACCATAAATATACATTTTTAATTCAGTCAATATAACAGTAACTAAAAACATCAACCATTCTTAGGTTCAACATACCGGTATACATGCTTTTTCATATACATGTTAATGCCCCCAGTAGTGCACTGATTTGATTCCCCGTCACATTCATTATCCAAAATTTATTGCATTCGTTCTAAATGCAGCTCTCTAAAATTTGCATGAATTTTTTAAAGCACCATAATAATTTCAACATATTTAAACATTCATTTAGAGTACTGGCAGTGCAGTTTCCTTTTGAGAAAAAAAAATTACAGAAAATATACCAAGAGCAGATGGGAAATCCTCAATCTGGGACTAGCAGACAACATAATGGCCCTTTCATTTCTGTCAAAGGTGAATGATTTGTCATATGAGAAACCCAATGATAGATCATCTGCCGAGAGGTAGTAGGGTGTAACAGAGAAAGTTGAACTCTTGGCCCCATTTCACAAAACTTGTCATCCGTGACAAATTACAGTTTTTGTTATAAGCTACGGAAATTCTTGCTTCTGATTGGCTATCAGCAGATTTGTCACTGATTTTTGTCATTTGTCATTGAAAAAAGGCTTTGTGAAATGAGTCCCTGGTGTTTCATGAAAAATAATTTGTGAGCTTTCTCATTCTCTGTACATTAGTTGGAAGAATATCATCAACAAACATCTCCTTCAAAGGATGACCCTTCCAATCCCCTCAAATATGACAAGGTACAGCTAAAAAAGGGTTTGGACCAAACTTTCATTTATGTGTAGTCCCATACACCCATTTCTGTGTGCATAGCATGTGATTTTCAGCAAGATTGCATCAATGTCACTTTGATCATTCCCACACCTCACAGTATATAACAATTCTTATGCACTACATAATCAACCTTTTCCAAACTGCTTCCAAACATTTCCATTCATATCGTATTTGCATGACTAGTACTCAACTTAAACTTTGATCCTACCTAAATTCAAGTTAATTAATGCCCTTATGGCCATCAGCATCTTTGGTTTTGAAACGTTACCCATTTATTTGCTCATCACTTCACAGAACTTTCCATAATCTCAGTATATAGCTACGTAAGGTGCTGGATCACAGTCTCCTTTCATAGCTTGGGTTGTTCAGGTTTACCAATGTCCCGGAGACGCCCCTGGAGACCTGACCACGCCTTCTCAACCTGAAAGAACAATCATACCCTAAAATTATATCCTGGACATTGTACAACAGTAAGATTGGGTGTAGTAGAGACAGAGAATGCATGGTGCTTTTATCATAAGTAAAACAAACATGTGCCCCCCCCCCCCCACTCTGGCAATCCTCATGTACAAAATAATATTTTCATTGGCTCTTCAGATATTTTTTTTTATTGTGCCCTGCCCCCACCTTACAGAATCATGGAATACCTCAATAATAATAATGATAATAATGGTGGCTTCTTATATGTTGTACATGTCCGTCACGTTGTGACGCTCCTGGCGCTGCCCCGATTTTTACCCTGGCTTCAGCAAGGCAGCCACTGTTAAGGAATACAAATTTAATAATGCCCTTCTGGTTTTTAACAGATGATAAAAGACTAAAACCTACATCAATCCATTCTAAGTATATAGAAGATCATGTGATGATTGCTCCAGGCTTTATCACATCTAAAGTATAGGGTTAGTATTAAGGTTGCAATAAGGTTTTAGGTTATAGTGCTGGGTCCTGGGTTAAAGTTAGGAATACCGGAAGGGTAGGAAGTTATGGCGAGGCAGTTCTTACGGGAGTAACTATTATTTTATTACCGGCTGATCAACATACCTGTTTCTGGGTGATCTCTGGTTCCCATATAGTACATAGAACCACATTACTCCTAGCAACCCTCTCCTCGTTGGTCATCTGGGATTCAATCCTCTGCAGAGCTCGCTCCTCTACCAGATCATCCCTCTCCACGATCCTCTGTACTGCCTGCCAGACATAGCAACAATACAGAAATAAATTTTGAAGTGCAGTTCCATGTCCAAAACTCGAGATAATTTTTACTAAAAGAAATGACTAGTTCAGCTGGACTAAACCTTATCTGAGACGGCTGATTTCGGTCTTGGACCACTAGTGGTAATGCACCTAGAAAGAAATATTTTTAGGGAATTCATGACCTCGCCCATTCTGAATTACCTGAAGGAGTTATCCTCTGATTTATAACCCCTGTAGACATAGTTAAATGAATATCTCGCTTGCTCTCTCTCTCTCTCTTTCTCTCTCCCTCTTTCTCTCTCTTTTTTTTCTCTCTTTCTCTTTCATTCTCTTTCATTCTCTTTTTCTCTCTTTCAATCTCTCTCTCAATCTCTCTCTCTCTCTCTCTCTTTCCCTCTCTCTCTCTCTGAATACACATCAAGATATTGTGTGAACACTTTACCTCTTTCTTTGGAATAATGCACGTCCATACTTCTTGGGTGAACTGATCCCAATTAGCTTCTAATAGAACTGCAGCATCTAGAATGCAGATCGTTTTACCTGCAGTAAGATACATATAAACAAATATTGAAAACCATATATTTGTTGTGTTAGTATAATAATATTATCCACACTGTATCTGTTATGCTATGTAAGGAAACTAAAATGAATCCGAATCTGAATATGATATTTTTGTTGGAACACTATGAATCAAACCTATTTGACAGTTTAGGTATTCAGTTCCCAGCAGAGTTATATGAAAACAAGATTCTCTAGGCGAAACCGGTCAAACAATAACGAGGGTGTTGTGACATATGCTCTGGCAAACTCCGGGCTCTTTTTTGTCAAGAATTATAGGATAAGAGTTGTCATTGGGTTCTGGATAAGAATAGGGTTATGGGAGAAGTATAATATATGGTCCAGGGTCGAAGTTAAAGATAAACTTGAGTTCTGGTAAAAAAATAAAATGAATTCTCACAGAATCAAACAAAACTTACACTGAATGTTCGAGAGTACAAATAAATGACATGTGCCAAACAATTTTGGTAGAAAGTGTATACTGGCTGAGTAATGATCATAGAAAGATAAGGAAATCAAGGTAAGTAGGCCCGACACCATTTGTGTAGTCCCGTATACATCTTTCTGTGTACAATGCTTGTTACTTTACCAAGACTGGGCCAAATTTATTATGATTTTGATGACTCCTGAACCTTGCAGTACACACCAATACTTACATGCTACATGATCAACCTTTTCTTTCACAATGCAATCGCATGACCAAAACTCAGCTTCATCTTTAAGGATTCAATTCGTATAGTATATTGACCGCAGAGCAATTGTGACTGGAGCATAAGTCGTACAACTGTAAGCCTTTCTTACCTTGTGTAGTATATTCATCAATCTGAGCTTGAGCTAGCCTTTGGATTGAGGGCTAGACTATCCTGTTAAGAGCTTGCAGTCTAGCTGGATTAGAGAACACTTTGGGTCTAAGTACGACTGTAAGCCCTTCTTACCTTGTGTAGTGTATTCATCAATCTGAGATTGAGCTAGCCTTTGGATTGAGGGCCAGACTATCTTGTTGAGGGCCTGAAGTCTAGCTGGATTAGAGAACACTTTGGGTCCAAGTACTGCTCTGTTTATCCTCTCATCTTCATGAAGAACATCTGAAAAGGAATTTTTGAAGAAAAAAAAAGTGTAATCCAAAAGAAAATAATTAAATTGTACACTACCTAACCATGGATAAAGACAAAGATGATATCCAGTACCTCTGGAAACACTCTTTCTTATGAGACAGACATGTCTAGCTATTAAAGCGCATTTCATAAGTTGAGATTAGCAATACATAACAAAGAATTAATGAGACGACACAGCAAAAGACAAAAAGAACAACATTTTTAAAACAATACTAAATAATCAGACATAACTTGAACTTATCAGCAAGGCAAGACACAGTGATAAAGTTAAGGATCAAGTGGATTTCATTAGATAAATGAATAATCACTTTTTAAAGTCATCTATGCATTCTATTACAACCACTGGTACTACAAGCATACTTCTCTTTTAAAGAAAGTAAAAATATTACAATTTTCCTTTTGTTCGTATAACAATATATGACTGCTATGTGCCCTAGACAATAAATAAAAACAGAGGAAGAAAAAAGACCCTGATGTAATACAATAACTGACTGGTGCAAGTGACTAAGCAAGGATCTGCGCAATCGTCAATGACTTGAAGCAGCACATTCCTTTGGAAGAAGAAGAAGAAGAAGAAGAAGAAGCTTTACCTTGTCCAAACTCTTCAATGATTTGTTGATGTGCCAGCGTGCCTGGTTCATACGCTCTATGACCTAGCTTATCACAGTCTATGATAGCAGCACCTAGCCCTTCAAGCCTTCTACACACCGATGACTTCCCGCTGGCTATACCTCCTGTCAGGCCGATGATGTAGGGGGTCGGTTTCTCTCCAACTATCTGTAAGGTAACAATCAGAAAAGGGTTCAATATTGCTCTTGTTTGTCTTTCCTTAAAGTGACTCGGTAACATTGTCTCAGATTCTGAAACAAAATCCTGGATTTAGCTCATGCTGCAATGATAATTATAAACCTTTAGGTCAGTCAGGAACCCCATGACTTTTACAAGCCGATCGCCTGTCTGATTATCAAGATATTTATGATAAGAAATCATAATCAAATTTTCTGTTTTCCTATCGGTTTTTATAACACTACAGTCTATTGGGGAAAATGAGTATGGTAAACCCGGTCACTCAAAGATTTTTACTTTTTTGAGGCAATTCATGATCATTTTGAAGCACAATTTTTTAGGGCTTTAATATTACACCATATCATAGACACTGATAACATGTAGGGCCATGCATCTCAGATTTAACATTGTTAAGCGATACCTTTATTGATGATTAACTTTTCTCCAAAGCACTTTTTTTATTACTGCATATATTTCTTTTTACAGTATTTGTGCTAGGGGCCCTGGAGTCAATTACAATTTAACACCTGCAAACTCATGAGGCATTTCAGTTAGTCGCCATTTTACAGAATAATTGCATATATGCCATTATCTATTGGTAGTAGATGGAGTAGCAGAATAGCCTACTCTTAGAGATTTTTTTCGTTTTCTTCTCATTTTACTTTGATTTTCATTTTCCTCATTACTTTCCATTTTTCTTATCTTTCCCCATCTTCTCTTTGCATGTTACCGTTCCCTCTTCCTCATTCCCTAACCCTACCCCCCCCCCCCCCCCCCCCCCTCTTCCTTCTCCTCCCGCTCTTCTCAATCATATTTCATTTCGTTTCATCTTTCTTGATCCATGGTAATAAACAGAAATTCTGTTTCCAAGGTACGATAATTTTGCAATTACTATGCACATAGAACATAAAATGAATCACATTAACGTTTTACAATTTGTATATGTTTGCCTACATGCATATGATTATTTCTCTACATATACGCAATGCATTTTATGAATGCATTACCATTATTTCTTAAAGATAAACTCCAGTTCTGGTAAAAAAAAATTAAAAAAATTCTCACAGAATCAAACGAAACTTACACTGAATGTTCAAGATTACAAATAAATGACATGTGCCAAACAATTTTGGAAGAAAATGTATACTGGCTGAGTAATGAGCATAGAAAGACAAGGAAATCAAGGTAGTACTAGCCCCGACACCATGTGTGTCGTCCCATATATAGCTTTCTGTGTACAGTGCTTGTTACTTTACCAAGACTCGGTCAAATTTATTATGATTTTGATGACTCCAGAACCTTGCAGTGCACACCAATACTTACATGCTACATGATCAACTGTTTCTGATCCTTTCCACACCTTTTCTTTCACAATGCAATCGGATGACCAGTACTAAAGTTTATCTTTAATGTTTTTAATATACATATTGGTTTCAGAATATTTAAATAATAATATTTGCCTGGTATAGTTCTTTTATCATGAATGATTTAGATGAGAAGATAGTTAACAAACCTTGGGTGGTTGTAGTAGCTTTCCGAGTAGTCTAGCTCTAGTGGAAGATGAACTGACTTTAGCTTCTTCATGTTTAGCATGGTTCTGATCAGGTACGATGTCAATTGAATGGACAGAAAGCTCAGTCATATTCTGAAATGAAAAATGAAAAATTTCACGAAATGAGGTTACCTCATAACAGATTCTTTTAAAAGAGTGTATGGATTTGTATGGGGAAAGCAAATACTGCTTTGCTTTGAAAAAAAAATTGCTATATTTCTATCAAGGGTTGTCATTTTGTTTATGCATATATCAGACAGATAATCCATGTCTCTCTTTACATTTGTCCCATCTGCCTTTATGCCTGTATGATTTTCCCCAGTCACTTTCCATATTGTTATTGAAGTCACATTTTAGCTCTTATTGCCAATTTTTGCATTCTTAGTTCAAGCAAAATACTGATTTGACATGTTACCGGTAACAGGTTGATATTGAAATGATATTAGTTGAATATTAGTATTTTCAGTAATCATTGGGGTTTCTACAATCAGCTGTAATCTATTAAGGGTTGTTATTTTGTTTAAGCCAACCAGACAGATAATCTATGTCTCTCTTAGTCTCTTTACATTTGTCCCCGTCTGCCTTTCTGTCTGTATGCTTTTCCCCATTCACTTGTCATGATTGTTATTGAAGTCACATTTTTGCTCTCATTGCCAACTTTTACATTGTTATTTTAAAGGATATCTCAGCCGAGGACAGGATTTTTAACCATGAATAATTGACTCAGCTCAGATCTGAACCTACCACTGATACTAATTCCCCAAAGAAAAGCATCTCAAAAGGCAAGGATATGACAATCACCACATTAAAATGTTCCTTTTAATATGCTCTAGAAATTTAGCAATTTTACTTTTTTTTTGGATTCTATGTACAGAGCAAATAGGAGGAGAGCTTGCAAGAAACATCACAGGGTTGCTAATTTGGGTTTGATTTCTTAATTTTAATCTGAATTTGCTATAAATTTCACTGACATGTTCCTCTCATTTTTCTGCTTCTATTCAGCCAACTTCATATCAGACTGGACCTCCCCTTATAGCTGGAAGATTAAATACATGGCGAAAATCATCCAACGATGATGGAAAACGCCATAAAAAAAAAAAACAGAGAAGAATCCTACCTTTTCAAGCCTTCGCTTGTTGACGCTGTCACCTCCCTTCCTGGTCTCCTCGCTGACCACAATGCAATCTATATCAGGAACCACAATACTTGGTCCAAACGGATCCGTGATGGGTACGACTGCTTCACTGTGCAGGAGACGGGGTTTGACGTCCTGGATGAACTGAGTGACGCCTTCCAAGCGCTCTGCGAGAGGCAGGATCAGCTCCATCAAAGTCTTATCTAAGATTAAAACAACAACATTTGTGAATAAGGTTTGTGCTAAATATATTACTCATTGCGGAAATAGTATCGAAAATAATATCGCTAGTGATATTCGTTTGTCTCGCAATGTGGTCAATAAGGAATCTAAAAGATCACGACGTTTCGTATGCTACTGCGATACTTCGTCAGGTGATAAAAACTATTGTAAGCAAGGGTCTTTTATACTTTACGGGAGGACCGGCGGAGCGGTCTATAATTCGATCGATAATTGGAACAATAATGCCCAATGCCTATTGGTCGACGCACACGGTGATCGACCAATCACCAAGGCCGCTGGTTCGGCTGATGCACCAGGCCTATTGGCCGACGCATACGGTACTCAACCAATCAACGGGCCGCTGGCTCAGGCCGTCTGCTGAATGGAATTGACCGTTGTTGGCTGGCAGGACGGCGAGTGTCATGGCGGCGTATCGTCCGCATCCAAAATTCCGGGATATCGATCCCGTTGTCTCTGTTGAAATTATTAGGATTGAGACGGATATTGATAGCTTCTTTTACCCTCCGTGTATACCAATGCCGTTCCTGGGAAAGGCACTGAACCCCGTCCCAGTCTGGTTGATGCTGGTTATCCCAAGCATGTTCGGCTACGGCTGAGTTGTCAGTTCGACGGAGTCTGACGTCCCTCTTATGCTCAGTGATTCTTTCTTTTATCGGACAGGCAGTTTCACCGATGTAGGATCTATCACATCCTTTACAAGGGATGTTGTACACAATGCCGTCCCGTCTATGTCGAGGAATTGGATCCTTGGGGCGTGTAAGTTGTTGACGTAGAGTGGTATCTGATCTGAAAACCGTTTGAATGCCATGGCTCTCTAGGCGGCGCTTGAGTTGTTGGGAGACCCCATCAATGTACGGCAAGACTGTAAAAGTCTTGTATACCTTCTGATCCCTGGGTTCCGACGATCTATTCTTGGTATTGTGTATAAAACGGCGTGGGTAACCGTTGAGACTCAGGGCACTGCGAACACGGGTCCGTTCTTTGCATGGCTGTTGTGGACTTGTCACAATGCGTGAAGCTCTGTCAAATAGACATTTCACTAAGCCTCTCTTCACCGATATGGGATGGTGAGAGTCAAACGCTATGTACTGGTCTGTGTGGGTAGGCTTCCTATAGACTGAGGTGGAGAGCCTATGGTTGTCGTGTCTATGAACTAGAGTGTCTAAGAATGCTATCTTCCCTTCACACTCTATCTCTGATGTGAACTGGATGGTTGGTTCAAGGCTATTCATGTGTTTAAGCAGCTTATCTGTTTCAGAGATGGGAACTATGATGAAGGTGTCATCTACGTATCTCTTCCAAACACGAGGCAAGCAAGAGAGGGGACATGTGTCCAACGCTTCTTCTTCGAAACTCTCCATGTATAGGTTGGCCACGACAGCCGAGACTGGACTGCCCATGGCTGCCCCTTCTGTCTGTTCATAGTATGAACCTTTATACAGAAAATATGTGGATCGTAGAACAAACTCGAGGAGTTGAGTGAGCTGTTCCGGTGAAAGTGCGGTACGGGTAGACAAATTTGCAATTTGTCTACCCGTACCGCTGTCGTGGCCAACCTATACATGGAGAGTTTCGAAGAAGAAGCGTTGGACACATGTCCCCTCTCTTGCTTGCCTCGTGTTTGGAAGAGATACGTAGATGACACCTTCATCATAGTTCCCATCTCTGAAACAGATAAGCTGCTTAAACACATGAATAGCCTTGAACCAACCATCCAGTTCACATCAGAGATAGAGTGTGAAGGGAAGATAGCATTCTTAGACACTCTAGTTCATAGACACGACAACCATAGGCTCTCCACCTCAGTCTATAGGAAGCCTACCCACACAGACCAGTACATAGCGTTTGACTCTCACCATCCCATATCGGTGAAGAGAGGTCTAGTGAAATGTCTATTTGACAGAGCTTCACGCATTGTGACAAGTCCACAACAGCCATGCAAAGAACGGACCCGTGTTCGCAGTGCCCTGAGTCTCAACGGTTACCCACGCCGTTTTATACACAATACCAAGAATAGATCGTCGGAACCCAGGGATCAGAAGGTATACAAGACTTTTACAGTCTTGCCGTACATTGATGGGGTCTCCCAACAACTCAAGCGCCGCCTAGAGAGCCATGGCATTCGAACGGTTTTCAGATCAGATACCACTCTACGTCAACAACTTACACGCCCCAAGGATCCAATTCCTCGACATAGACGGGACGGCATTGTGTACAACATCCCTTGTAAAGGATGTGATAGATCCTACATCGGTGAAACTGCCCGTCCGATAAAAGAAAGAATCCCTGAGCATAAGAGGGACGTCAGACTCCGTCGAACTGACAACTCAGCCGTAGCCGAACATGCTTGGGATAACCAGCATCAACCAGACTGGGACGGGGTTCAGTGCCTTTCCCAGGAACGGCATTGGTATACACGGAGGGTAAAAGAAGCTATCAATATCCGTCTCAATCCTAATAATTTCAACAGAGACAACGGGATCGATATCCCTGAATTTTGGATGCGGACGATACGCCGCCATAACACTCGCCGTCCTGCCAGCCAACAACGGTCGATTCCATTCAGCAGACGGCCTGAGCCAGCGGCCCGTTGATTGGTTGAGTACCGTATGCGTCGGCTAATAGGCCTGGTGCATCAGCCGAACCAGCGGCCGAACCAGCGGCCTTGGTGATTGGTCGATCACCGTGTGCGTCGACCAATAGGCATTGGGCGTTATTGTTCCAATTATCGATCGAATTATAGACCGCTCCGCCGGTCCTCCCGTAAAGTATCGCAGTAGCATACGAAACGTCGTGATCTTTTAGATTCCTTATTGACCACATTGCGAGACAAACGAATATCACTAGCGATATTATTTTCGATACTAAGGTTTGTTTTTGATGAATTCTACTACAAGTTTGGTTCATGATATTACGCTCAGTAGAAATCAATTGATTTCAAGATAATGAATGGGTATCTACCTAGTGGAGGCTATTTTTTGCCTACAACTTACAAGAGGGATTTCAAATGCAGGCTGCTCATTTTTTATTGCCTGAAGTAAACTAAACAAGTCGATCTGAAGTGCATGCCATCTTATGTCACTGCTGCACTTCCAGTCTTGTCACTGTTTGGCGCTTAGTCTCTCTGTAAATGTCTATGGCGCTAAATTTGTGTTCAATCATCATTCATCCTTGGATAAATATCTAAATTGATTTTCATCACATTATCACTAATGTCATTTATCCTTTAGCATTTGGCCAATGAAATTGTATTCCCAATGTACATAGTACCATACAGCAAAGTATATGGGTAAGTAAAGTGATAATTTATGACAGCAAAAAATGTTGTCTTTATTAAACATGCGCAAGTACTGCGAAAAAAAGCAACATTACTTACTTTCAAGCATGGGGCCATCAGTCACACCCACTGTGATTTTCTCCGTTGCTCTCAACGCTGAATCTGACAGCAGTATCTTGTGTCCTGCATGCAGCCTGTCAAAGGTTCCTCCAAGACAAACATGTCTGTATGTCTTCAAGACCCTGTCTCCTTGACCCTGCGTTGCGGACGTTGATCCTGTTGCTGCCACCGACTCTGTCCCTTTAGACGCTGTTGGTCCTGCAGTTGATCCTGCTGTGTTAGGCTTTGTTTCATCTGTGGCAGGTGTGGTGAAGAGTTTCTCAACCCTTGGTTCCGGCTGGATGACGATCCACTGGGAGAGATGGCTCAGGATCTGATCTGAGGGCAGCAGACTGTCTGTCATCACCAGCTGAGGGGAGGAGCTGAGCAGCTGGGGACAGCTTGGTACTGTTTATGAACAAATGAGACATGTCACACACCAAAAAATCATGGACAATGTCGCAAGATATAATTTTACACTTTTTAGCGTTTCCATAATGTGTAATTTTCTCAGCTTTATGTAACAATATTATATATTTATGTTAGGAATGTACCTACCCTTATTTACCCTTATAAAGGTATGTGGAGAGAAAAAAATTATTTGGGAAAAACACTGGATGTTCATTTTTAAAGCAATCAATTAGGAAGCAAGTGTGAAATAAGTGTACAGTAAAGCAGATGAAGAAAATGTAGCCTGGCAAGTAAAAATCATGACTCACAAACAATATGCCTTTCCTCAAGTAAACTTTAGCACAAACCTATGATATACATGTAAGCAGAAGCATGGGGTGTTTCACAAAGACTTAGATCAACTTTAAGATGGACTTAACTATGGCAGGCCATTCATGCCACTGGTTGCAATCACCATTATGATCTTTAGATCACATCTTTTCCTTCAATAATGAATTATCAAAATTGTAAATTCTGTAGATTTGTGACCATGATTTGTGTGTCCCTTGAGAGACCAATGCCAGTAAATGGTGAGGGCAAACAGTGGCATGAACGGCCTGCCATGGTAAAGTCCAACTTAAAGTCGATCTTAGTCTTTGTGAAACACCCTCCAGGCCCCCAGGGACCATATTATGCATTGAACACGTCAGTATAGTTCATTCACCTGTGGAAGGAATGGCCAAATTGCATGTGATATTACTCAGAAGAATCCTGACATCTAGAGAATGGTGAGAGTTCCCAGAGTAGGAGTACACCTGTGTGATGAAGCTGGCTAGCTCACTCGATACTGGGAATGGCAAGCAAGTACCAGTCTTTGCCAGGTCCAGGCCTGGTTGGATCTGAACATAGAGGACCCGTCGTATGCTTTTAGCTGCACTGGAGAGGATGACTTGGATGTGCTGACGGAGATGATTCAACGGAGCAGTGAGAAGGAGAACCCCCGTCTGAGCCATTGTCGCGACTCGATACGGCCACAAAGAGAACCTTAATAAAAAAAAAATGCAATCAATTTCTTTACAGAACTATTTACAATTGATCGTCACGTTGTTCTTGGTGTTCACTTCCTGATTTAAATGTTAAAACTTAAATCATATAAATATCGTTTGAATAAAATTTAAGATCAATAATATCAATTCTTTAGCTTGTCAGTTATCATAACACAGCATATTCTATGGTTTATCAATACAATTAGGTATCACAGCTAACTTTTGAAAGTTTCTAAATTTCACTTCCCCTGCCTATTTCCTTTTTGAGCATATGAAAAGAAGAATTTTGATACCTCATTTGTCAAATTTGAATAAGTACTTTTGAAAATACGACCACTTACATAAGAGACGAAATGGTCAAATTTTGCGTAATTAGGCTATAAGTAACTGACAATTAGCCATTTTCAAGGTGATATAATTTTGTAATTAATTAATGAATCACCTTTCTTTTCAAGAAATCTGTTCTCTGTATGGATTTCTACATGCCTATTTTTTTTGGTGGAATTTTTCAAATAATTATATGAAGCCCATTTTGATGCGTGTGACAAATGGCTATTTTTGTCTCGCCGGAACAAGTTTTCATGGGTTTTGAAACATGGCTAGATTTAAGAGTGTCTATCAAGAGGGGCTGAATTTCGGCATATCTGGGGTATATATATAGATTAATTATTTCTGTAAGTTTGGACCATCAAATCCATTTAAATTAATTTTAAATGGCATTTGAAAATGGCTCTAAACTTTTCAAGAAGTCCAGGTAGACAAAGGAACA
>JAVYIG010001934.1:0-286149 GCA_035222895.1 Strongylocentrotus droebachiensis | reverse complement strand
TCACTTGTTTCTTCGAAGATCCATATTTCCGAAACACAAATTTGGGGGTTCGTTATTCAGAAAATGATATAGGATTCTATTTCATGTTTATTTTTAATTTATTTATTTCTGATATTTATACAGCGTGGCACATTTCACCAATTATGGTGGTATTCCAAGTATCAAGTTTATTTATTTCACTTTATCAAAGATAACATAATGATTGAACATAATGAACAATGGTAATTATTATAACTAAACATACAATATAGAAAACATAATGTACATGATAATATTCATAACAGAGAATACAATCATATAAATCAATCAATAAATTAGGGGATCTACTAAATAGCAAAGCTTGTATTATGTAGGTCCCGGTTCATAGGTTTATATATGTAAATAAGGGTATCTGAATTAACATATTTACAAAAGCAGGTGATTACACGAGGGTTATCTTTAAGTGACACATTTTACTAAACATATCGTAAACAATTGAGAAAAAAAAAGAGTTCCACGATACCCTGTTTGGTAACAATGCTATTCAATGACAATCATCAATAAAATAAAAATAAATTCATAAACAAATACACACATATATATTCATGTATGTATATAAGTATACAAATTAATTGGTATCCTGAAATAAAGTGGATTATTCAAGAAAATACCGTTGCACATTTGAAATATCTTATTGTATGAACAGACACTTATCATTTTGTAAATCAAATGCTTGATATTCAGGCATTATTAAAACAACAACAACAAAATAATGATAAATCAACTGGAGAAGATAGCCTCATATTGATTTAAAAGATCATAAGCAACGACGAAAATTGTACATGTATATTATCTGATATAGCCTAGCACTATAGGGGTACCGGGGTAATAATATATCTGTAAAGCGCTTAGGCACATCGTTAGATCGATGTATTTTGAGCGCTATATAAACACGGAATATTATTATTATTATTATTATTACCAAATTTGCTATGTACATATTTACATTGGGTATATTATACCATGTATTTATACATCAAGAGAACAGGAGAGCCCTTAGAATAATACCCTGAGAGACTCCCATCATAAATTTTGAGGAACTAGACGCTGCCCTTTAAAACAAACCGTCTGTTCTAGGTTGGACAGATATGATTCAAACCACTGAATACTGGTATCAGAACATCCAATGGCCTTCAATTTACGTAGCAGAATATCGTGATCTATAGTGTCAAATGCTTTGCGTAAATCAATGAAAGCAACATCTGCTACCTTATTGCAGTGGCGGATCCAGGGGGGGTTGGGGGGGTTGCAACCCCCCCCCCCTTGGGCGGCCCCCCCCCCCCCCAAAAAAAAAAAAAAAAAAAAAAAGAAAAAAAAGAAAGAAAAAAGAACGCACGCTGGAGAGAAACCCTTTCAAGTGCAAATATTGTGAGAAGATATTCAACTCATCTGGTAACTCAGGGAGGTGGAAATCCTGGGTAACTTAACCAAACACATGATAACTCTGGATATAACTATGTATTAAACTGTTACTTGATTTAAAAAGACGTTATCATGCACTGCTTTTTATGGTCTCCATTGTGTTAATAGATGCCAGGAAAACATCACTTACGGGGTTCAAATAAACACCCCCAAAAAAATCGGCTCGCCGCTTCGCGGCTCGTGGACGATGCTCCGCATCGTCATTATTTTGGTCAAACCCCCCCCTTAGCAAAAAACTAGATCCGCCCCTGTATTGTTATCAATGTTCGAAGACCACTGTTTCACAAGCTTCATTAGAGCTTTGTTTATTTTCGGGTAAATGAACCTTGAGCCCTGTATTTCATTTTCTGATGAACTTTCGGATTAACCAATCTTCGGAATAAACGACATGTCAGTAAAATATCAACTAATTATACACGTACACGTAAACATAACAAATGAAATTACAGTGCGTTAAAAACCGCGTACCCAAAACGAATGTATGAAGCTTTCGATAATTAGGATGCTTTCCAAATCTGACTACTAACATAACGCATTTACCCTATAAAGTGAGAGTTATCACTTAGAGAGACACATCTTAAGTTAGCTGATCACATCAAGATTAAACAATCATAATTATTCACTGTGAAAGTATGAATAATGAATTTTCTTGTATTTGTTCGTTTATCAAATGATTACAAAAATTGTTATATATATATCTCTCTTTCATTTCGTAAAAATAAGAAAATTGAAAAAGCCTTGCTCGTATCTTATGCACGAAAAAAAAAAGAGCTAAATATGCAATGAATACAGAGAGCAATACCATTATCTGATTGTATATGGTCCAGTGAAGCAATTAGAAGCAATGATAATTCTCTATTTGTAGATGATTTGGAAACTTAACACATTCCCTTATATCTCTTTCAAAAATGATTAACATGAATATAGTTAGTGGGTTGTCTTCACATAAAAAAGTCAGAAAACATGAATCAAACAAATTATTATCGAAAATAATATCGCTAGTGACATTCGTGTGTTTATTTACAACACATATTTTATTGTTAATGAAAAAAAATATATATAAACCTTTTGCCCACTTTGTTTCTTAAGATGAGATCATTTCCAGCGATGTAAAACATTCATTAACAACAATTAATGTAAGTAAAGTTCCGATATGTTTTCAGTATGAAAGGCTGTTCCTGGTAAATAACGATCTGTGGTGATTTTGCATGAAAAGAAACCATGTATATTAGGCGTCATGACTTTGCTTTATACTCTGTATAATTGATTTTTTTTTTACCCTAGATTTTCAATGAATTTTTCCACACGTGTAATACAAACATCGCATAGCATACACAGGGAAATGAAATGATACATTAGAAATAGAATGCACTTTCAATATGATAAAATGACTGATCGTTGAGGAACGTAACAGGCTCATTGGTTCAAAGCTACCGGCCACCTAACAACCTAAGAAATCCACTGGGACGAGATTGATAAAGAAACTTTGTAATAAGGATAGATATGAAATAAATGAAATATTAATCATTCCTGATTGACATCTCGAGTAGTTTCATGAATATCATTATGAAAATTGACTGGTATTTTTCATAGTCTTGCAATAGATAATTAAGTAGCCCAAGCGGCTATAAATCTGTAGGCATTCCCACGACATGTCTGATATCACAACGACTCACAGTCAATCGAGCATTTCCTCAAATCTTTAGCAGTAGATTGATTGTTCGAACCAGTAAAAAGAAAAAACTCACAAAAAAAGTTGCTGGAAATCATCGTTAATAAAACCCACAACTCTCATTTGCACATAGTGATCTATGGGCGTGTTCATGCTTCACTTTTTCTGGCCAGAATCAGGCATCTGTTACGCGTTTAGTTTAAAACACGGTTGCGTCCATGCTTACTTTAATTTGTAGAATCACCGAAAAACGGCGATCACGATCGCCGATCGTAAACTCACAAAAGATGCGTTTACAATTTGTAAACGCGTTTAAATGGGGTCAACGCACTGACCTCTAGTGGGTCTACGTAGCATGCACAGTGAAGGTTCGCGAATCCAGCTGGAAGACCAATTAAGGCCACACAAGGAGAATTGCCTGGATGAGCCAGAGAAGTAAGCATGAACAGTACACCGTGGAACTGCGATCACGATGAGCGTTTACGATGAGCGTTTCAGATCGCTCATTCTACCTTCAAAAGCAAGCATGAACGCGCCCTTACCTTGATTTCGTTTTCTTTTATGCTCATTACTCAGCCCAAACATTTTCTACCAAAATCGTTTGGCACATGTCATTTATTCGTAATCTTGAGCATTCAGTGTAAATTTTGTTGGATTCTGTGAGAACTTATTTTCTATCATTACCAGAACTAAAGCTTATATTTAAGTGCCAGTTTACAAATTACTTCATTCACCTGTTACGAATATTGTCAGATTGCGAATTGCATACATGTTGGTAGGTACGACAAACATTATAGCTTGTCCTACCAAATAACACGCAATGTGTGCAATCCGCATTCTGACTATTAAAATATATTTGGTCGTAACAGATTAGTAAAATAATTTGTGTCACAAATGTGATTCGTATTTGCAGGAATACTTAAGTACTTCTGAAAACAGACTGATGTGCAGGCCTAACATTATATTCCACGTAATCAATACATGCATACCATACCATCAGAAACAGATTTGCCATCGTGTTTTTCTATGATGTCCGTTGGACTTTGAAATGCAGGAAGTTATTAGGGAAGCGTTGCATATGCAACAAACCATGCCATCATACTGAACTTTCGGTTTGATTAGCGGGATTTGGAAAGGAAAACCGACATAAATTATTGTACCAACGATTTGGAATGACACAGAATATAGGGTACGCCTATATAAATTGCACGGGTATATAATTTATAGCAGGCGTTTTTATCCCTTATTAATATTTGCTTGTTATTGAGACGGTAATCCGAGTTACATGATCTAAAACAACATTACGATGCATTCACGGCACAAACCCTATCTACTTCTCTTGTTTAAGCCGATGACGCAGCTTACAAATGTTGCAATTCACAAAGGAAATAAAAACAAAGATTTGTACCCCCCCCCCCCTAAAGATAATGTAGGATTCAGAATGATTGGTCTCGTACACACAATAACGTGCTTTATTTGATTCCTTTTTTGCCGCGAGAGTATTTCAGTTATATAAAAAACATATTTTGGAATAACGTCTACTTCAGAAACTGCAAGATGCCAAAATATAAATAAAATTCTCGCTGGATATTTGGGTGAAGAAATGTCATTTGAGGGATCGGAATGTGTCGTTTTTCTTCTAACTCGCAAAATTTAAAAACGGGATAGTTTCAGTCGGCAAGGTCCATGAACATCCCCATATAATGACAATTATTTGGGCACCTTGCTACCTGAAAATCTTTATGATTCGGGCAGTATGATATTGTATAAAAATTGAATTTTATTTATCGAAATGAAATTTATACCGCAACAAAGTATGTTTTTACCCTCGTTCTCTTCACTTCTCACAAAATTGATAACTCGAGATGATCGAATATATAACCTTACATGTTATCTGGTGACTAAATAACTTTTCCCCAAAAAATGATAGTGCAAAAAATATACGCTCAATAGCGCGTGCCGTACGTCTATGTATACGAGGGATGGGAAACAATCCTTTTTTCAGGAATTTGGGATTTTGGTGACGCGAAACTTTTCAACTCCTAAAAGGGTGCCGTGACAACAACAAAAAAAAAACAGCGGGTTGCAAAACGCTTATCTAGTAGACTAAAGACTGGTGCCCCCCCCCCCCCCCCCGATCGACTGAACCCATGCTACGCCACTGACTAGTCCAGTACAAACATATTAAATTGAACGATTATAGATGACTGGAAGAAGTGTGTTTTCAAGAGTCTCTTGAAGATTTTCAGGGTAAGAGTATCTTAAACCTCCCTATTTGTAATTCTGCTTTGTATAGTTCCCATCCGCACCCATCCTCTTCTTTTTAGGCAGGAATTACTATCCAGTCGCTTTAACTTTAGTCATCATTAATTATATAATATGCATTCTCTAGGGAATGGGTGAGAGCACTCAATTTGTGATTTGAATCAACTTAATGACCTGATCACCAACATGTCTTTGGATTAGTCAACTTTAAGTAGGCCTATATTAAACTCCGTTAACGGTAGTTTCTTTCTGGATAACGGTTAGTGCCCGACCCGGGTATCCGGATTTGGGAAAACCCACTGGCAAGTTCATGACTGTGTTGTTGCGTATATATAGATTCAAAACATGCAGAGACCAATACATGTAAATATGCATGCTTCCGCATATTCAGCATCTAAACAGGACTCTTGACATAAAGACATCGGGAGACTCCTCTTACGTGATTGGTGAGTTAATAATAATAATAATAATAATAATAATATTGGATATTTATATAGCGCACATTGAAACTAATTATAGTGGACTTTTGCTCGATAAGATGTTTTCTTGTAATTGTCCATGCTTATCAACTTAAGGAGAAAGAAAACACATACACATACATACTTTTATATTTGGGCTCTTCATACATATAAACATGATATTTGTTTAATGACACTGCTCATAACAAACCAAAACATAAACTATGATATTAGGTATTTGTGTGTTGTGGATAAGTGTGTGTGTGTGTGCGTGCGTGTGTGTTTGTGTATAAATGTAATGAAATAACCTATACGGCCTTAATTTAAGCTACACAATCATTACTTCTATCATTTCCTTTCGCATTGTTTGTGTGTGTGTGTTTTAAAAATGTGGATGTTGTCCCATGGATCGTTGTTGATAGATCGTTTTGAGAGGGTGTGTGAGTGAGCTTGTGGGTTGTGCGTGTGTGCTTGTGCGTGTGTGTTTGTTTTATATGTAAAAGTTGTTCCAAGAAATAAGAAATAAATGTCGTTGCAGTCAGTCGCATCAGTTTACTATTTTTTATTACCATAAAAAGGGATGAAAAAGTACAAAGTGTTTTTTTTCCTTCAAATATTCATTTTAATACTTGCACCACAATCATGACTAACATGTCTATCATGACTAACAAGTTGGAAAGCAGTTTACATTATACTTCCATGTGAAATAGGATATGACATCCTGAACTAATTATGTTTCAAACTTGAGATGAGGTCTGAAACGTTTGCCCTAACATCGAGACCTCACTACGTTCTTGTATGTTATTCCTGAGGAAGAATGGTCATTATAATTCGAGGTTGTACACAAGTATAGTCCAATTAAAAATAACTGTATTTCTATTTTAAAAAATTAAAGTTTCTATTCACTTCAACTCCAGGGTGAGTTTGCTCAGTCAAATGACTACATGAATTAAATGTCTTCTTTCTACTACTAATAATACTACTTATTATTAGTCTTCCTCCTCATCCTCCTTTTCTCCTTCTTCCTCATTTCTTTCCTTACTCGGATGTTTAATTGTTCTCCTTTTACGTTTCTTAAATTTGGTACTACTTTACCGTTTAACCTGTTACTGAGTATTCAGACTATATAATATTACTCTTCAAAGGAACCTGATTTTGTAGAAGCTTTGCTTTTTATTTAGGCTCCTCACGTTGTATTTATAGCAGGCGCGTACGCAGGGAGGGGGGTTGGGGTCGAACCCCCCTCCCCCCTTAAATTGTTTAGGTGTGGGTTATGGAGGAAACCCCCCCCCCTTGTTTTTTGTTGTGTAAAAAGAAAAATATATATATAAAAAAAAAAAAAAAAATTAATGATAATGGGTGACCCAAAAAGCTGACCTTACCCCCCCCCCCTCCTCCTCCTCCCCCCCCCCCCCCCCCCCCCCCGCTTATTCAGCGGCCGGCTGAGTCGTTGCGAAATTTTCGACGTGATCTTCAAATTTTAACCCCCCCCCCCCCCCCCCCCCCCCCCCTTGAATAAATCCTGCGTACGCGCCTGATTTATAGTGTCTACGAAACACCTTGCTATCACCGTACAATATGTTACTCTGGTTACTCGACTCTACAGTTGTATGAATCTGAATAGATTTTCACGTAAACGTAGAACAAATCAATTCAACTGCAACAACTTCAATAACTAACAAACACGTTGCTACTGACGATGGGGTGAAGACGGTGAAATTCAAAATCAATAAAAACTGTTCCTATTCATCCCAGTGGCGGAACCAGGGGGGCAATGTTAACAAATATGTTAACATCAGCCCTAAATTCGCCCAAAATGTACTGAAAAACAGGAACGTGCCCCCCCCCCCCTCCCCGGCCCAAATAAAATTATTTAAAATTGTATTTAAAAATTTAAACATTTAAAAAAATGCCAATGGCTGACCTTTAAAGGTAACCTTACCCCCCCCCCCCCCCCCACGCTTAATCAGTCGCTGGCTGAGTCGTTGCGATTTTTTTTTTAGACTAAAAAAAAATATATATATATATATATATATATGTTCTCTTTCCCACCGTGTGCCCCCCCCCCCCCCCCTGTGTGCCCCCCCGGTAAGAAATTCCTGGATCCGCTCCTGCACCCCGTTCAACGGCATCAAAGGAATCAAGTTGTACGTATTAATATGGAGCCCAATAACTACTACTGACTCTGAAGTTATAATTCTGGATTAGAATTCAGTGATTTTTATTGATTTAGTCGAGCAGCCATACCAATATTATTCCTAAAATGTTTTGTTTGTCTGTTTATGTTTTCAGCCCGACATTTCTCACGTTCATTGATTAGGTGTCAGTGAGAGATCTGTTTGATGAAATGATATCAGTGGAGGTAAGAATGGCAGGTATCATCAACAAATTTCACTCGATGGGGTGTTTAGTAGGATTATTTGTAGCCCTCCTTGTGTGCCCGTACGTTCGTACCGCTTATACATCGTGTCCACAAAACTGTAGTTGCGTACCAATGGCATTGCCACACACGAACTCTGAATTAAGTAGAAGATGTACCTGTCCAGAATATGGGATAATTCCAGTCCGCATACTCCAGTATACCGTGTATCTTGAGCTGAATTACGCTCAACCAGTCGTTCTTAGAGCTGCTGGGGCTATCCAGAAATTTCAAGAGCTACACTATTTGAAAATATCTGGCATGCAGTCCGTTAAAAGTGGTGGATTTAAGGGACTAGAAACGCTTCACGAATTGGTTTTGTACGATAATTTATGCGTGTCCTGGAAACAGATATGTTCTCTAGTCTACAGAACTTGACACGTCTTACGCTCGAAGGCACAGCTAAAAACAAGATCCATGCTCTCGAAAATGGGACATTCCATGGTTTGAGATATTTAAAGCATCTTTGTCTGAAAGGCAATGTCATCACAGAAATTGTTGAGGGAAATTTCCGCGATCTGGAAAGCCTGAAATTCCTTGATCTTTCCAATAACAGATTGACTCAAATTAAAGCAGATACTTTCATCCATTCACCATCGTTGACGGATTTAAATCTGTCAAAGAATTTGATTACAGAAATCCATCAACATGCGTTTATTGGTTTGAATACCTTAGACACACTACATCTTGATTTAGATGGCAACAGAATCAAAGGAATGCCTAAACCTGTGTTCTCCCCTGGATCTCATGATGGGGGAAATAATGAGCGAAACCCGGTCATTTCACTTGTCAATAATCCACTGCGATGCGACTGTCATCTGAATTGGATCTCATCATGGGTAGACGGTCATGATTGCAACGGGCAATGCCTCACGCCTAGTGAGTTCAATAACAGTGACCTGTATCAAGTTTACAAAGATGGTCTTCCACAGTGCCAACCAAACAACACAATTCTGTCCGTGGAGCAAGGACAGCAATTGGAACTTACATGTCCCTTTGCTGGTGCATCCTGGGTGACTCCAGATGGACGTCGCTTCCGGGAACATGGTGATTGTGAAGATCCGTTTTACTTGACCAACAGCGACTCATTGGTTATATGGAAGACCACTCCTGAGCTATCTGGTAATGACACCTGTCGTTCTTCGGATGGTACACAAGCGTTCTTCTACCAGGTTGATGTAAAGGCGCTTACTGTGGCAATGATTGCTGGCATTGTAGCTGGTGGGTTCTTACTTCTGGTTATGATCATTGTAACTGGATGTAAACTACGTAAAATTGACAACATTCGACTCAACTCAACTCCAGGAAACCCACCTCGAGGAAACTCGCCTCAAGGAAACCCATCTGCAGAACATGACACCTGTGTCGATGGAGATGATCGTGATCTCCTACTGCAAGCAGATATGGATCGAGTTTCATCGGCAAAACTAGCTAGGGCTGTTAAGTACGAATCCATAATATTCAAAAAAGATTTGTTAAGCGACATTAAAAATATTAATATATTTAATAGCAAATCCACATGAGATACATGGGTATAACAATCAATGCACAATTATTGTATATTTCAACAGTGAAGGTTGCTAAGTGCATTTCATCAATAGGATGTGATGAATATTCCTAATAGGAGATGGCTTATCAAATCTGGAAAAAACTATGTGAGACCTTTACCATTTTACCTCCCCCCTTTAATTTTTTTTTTTTTAAATATACCTACCATTTCCTTTTCCTCCATCCATTATTGTGTGAAGAGCGAGGTCATACAGCGACTGAACAGAGTGATTCTTAAGGAAGTATAAACTCCTTTATTTAACGAAAGCCTATTATGATAATAATGACAATAACTTTCAAACATAATTATCTTCAATAAAATCTGTTCCAGTAAACCCATGATATTGTGAGCTTCATTGTTAAATTTCAAAATGGAAATTCGTGAGCGGCAAAATATACCTGAAATCGATGCAATTTGTTTTATTGTTTTATAACAACATCTTAAAAGATAAAAATATGGAGATCAGGTCCCCTTATAATCGTCAATAATGATGTGCATTATGGAGTATGTAATAACATAGCTTTAAATCGAATTCATGTGAGTCATTTGGACTATGAAGTTTCGGAAGTGAAAGAAGGTCAAATTTAGATCCTATAATCGATTCCATTTTGATTTTGATAGCCATAGTGTAGTGTGTCAGTGTAATTATATTCTTACATGTGTTATCTGATGTTTATCTAAAATAGATGAATTACATACGATTTAATAATATATAGATAATTTTTTTAACTCGTTTTAATTTTCTCATCGTCTTTTACCAAAGTTACAAGCTAATTACAATATAATCATGATAATAAATTAATTATATAATTACTACATTATCAATATGAAATATTTACATTGTAATACTAACAAAAGATAATCATGAAGAAGGATTGCCACATAAGCTGAGCTTGAAGGAGTGGTAAGGATTACGTTTTGAATTGTCACTTAAAAGAATGACACTATATTTTTAAAGATGGTCGATTTCACATGTTGATTATTTACTAATAAGATGAACATCCATATTGATGACATATAAATGATTTTTATTGTATTATTGACATTGCATGTAGATAATCATTCATTCATCATATGTAGTGCTACATTTCGTATAGTCTGGAGACACAAACCTTATTTTGACAATTTCCACAATTTCCATACAAAGCCTCGAGCAGAGACTATATGTCCGTTTTTGTCAGTACAGGGCCTATTGTAGTCTCAGTTTGCAGACACTGTTACGTACAACGAGTGACAAGGGTCTGTGCTTGTAAACTAGGGAGACCGTGTGGGCTTTTGTTTGTTTGTTTATTTATTTAAATACGGTGATTTTTAAAAAAATCACTAGCTTGGCATAGCTGATTTTCAGCATGTCCGTACATGGTACATTAAAATACATATGAATAAACAGATAAAATACGAAAATAAACAATAACAATAAACAACGTTTTAAAAAATAAATATAAAGAAAAAATATGTACATTTGTTTTTTAAAAGAACAATATAAATCAATCAGGACTCCTCAATCCTCCCTCTCTCTCACATGGTGCACCCGCAAGCCTACTGTAAATATAAATCAAGTTTTGAAAGAAAAAAATAACCAAAAAATTAATACATGGTGAACATATTTAAGTTACTTGCCAAGAGAATGGACTCTGGGGTTAGCAAACAGTTTGATACCAATATAAAGTGAACTATTTTTGATATATTACTACATAATAGTCTTACATGTCAGCCACTGTGTTTTGTGAATGACAAGGATTTGTACCTGCAATCTATATTACTTTTATGAAAGGACAGTAGAAAAGAGTTGTATATATACCTGTATAGATTTATATATCATAGTTTCTGCATTCATATAGCGCACTAATGATTATGTAGGATTATGTTTGTATAGTCATGATAGTACGATTACGAGTGGAGATAGATTACTAAGGAAATCTTTCAGTATATATCATCATGAGTAATTGCATTGTCTTGTGGATTCATCCATCTATGTGTTTTTTTACTATAATGTTTTTTAATAAATATTATAAATGGCAAAAATGACATTTGTATCGACTATTGTGTTTATGGGGATTTCATTTCTTTTCTTATGATCGTAAAGAGTAGGTAATGTAAGTTTCTTTTGTATGATATTATCATATCGATGTGTGTGTATGTATGGTTATATATAATAAATCTTTAAAAAAAGAAGACTCGTATGAAATAAAATAAATGAAGCTAGGTTTAAAACAAATGTTAATATAGCATTATGTAATGATAAGATAATTTCCCATTTAGGCCTTATTTGCCATATCACAAGATTATTCTGAGGATTCTGCTTTTGAGAGCAAGAAGAAGCATAACTCCCATGGTCGGAAGGGAACAATTTGGTTGTGTAAAGGATGCGGGCACAAGAAATGCAATATTTGTGGTTAGAAACATAACGGAGAGAGCAGTCGAAATGCAAAAGGATGTGTACATGTGTTTTATTGATTATTCAAAGGCTTTTGATAAAGTAAGACATTCAGAACTTTTTGAAGAGCTGAAAAAAATAAAAAAATAAAAAATAAGAGCTTGATATATATAGGAAAGATCTAAGACTGCTACAAATAGTCTATATTGGAATCAGTTTGCATGCATCAGGGTAGAAGGAGAGTGTAGTGAATATATCAACATCAGACGGGGAGTCAGACAGGGTTGTGTTATGTCGCCAGACCTGTTCAATATGTATAGTGAAATAATTTTAAGAGAATTGGAAGATATACAAGTGGGTGGTCATTCAATCACAAATATTAGATATGCTGATGACACTGTTTTATTTTCTGAATCAGAGAAAGATCTCCAAAGACTCCTGAATATAGTTGTAAAAGAAAGTGAGAAAATGGGACTAGGGATCAACTATACCAAGACAAAGTGCCTGGTGGTATCCAAGAAGAGCAGTCCAAAATGTAACTTGAAACTGAAAGAACAGACTAAAAAAAGTCTCCTCATTTAACTACCTCTGCAGCATGATTACCGAGGATGCCAGCTGCGAGACAGAGATCAAGAGAAGGATAGCTCTCGCTAAATCTGCATTTTCAAAGTTAGGCAAAATTCTGACAAATCGAACAATGTGTATGAGGACCAGAATAAGGGTATTGAATTGTTACATCTACCCAGTACTTATGTATGGTAGTCAGGCGCGTACGCAGGGGGGTGTTTGGGGGGTTAAACCCCCCCCCTTTGGTATTTTTATGTGTGTAAACCCCCCTAAAAAATCCCTAAAACCCCCACCCCCCCCCCCTTTGGATTTTTTTTTTTATTTTTTTATAATTATTAAAAAAAATAAAAAATAAAAATAAAAAAAATTACCCCCATGGCTGACCTAAGAAAGGTGACCTTACCCCCCCCCCCAACGGAGCAAAATGTCAAATTTTCAAATTTTGACACCAAAAAAAAAAGTGTCCTCTTACCCCCCCCCCCCCCCCCCCCCCTCCCCCCCCCCCCCCTCCCCCCCCCCCCCCCCCCACTGAGCGACTTTTTGACCGGCGCGATTTTCAAATTTTCCTGAGTCGTTGCGAAATTTTGGACCCGATTTTAAACCCCCCCCCCCCCCCCCCCCTTGAACAAATCCTGCGTACGCCACTGATGGTAGTGAAACGTGGACTTTAGCCTCTGATACTAAAAAGCGTTTGGAAAGTTGCGAAATGTGGTTTCTAAGAAGAATGATGAAAATCCCCTGGACTGATTGATTGATTGATTTTTATTCGACAAGCTTCCAACATATAACAATATACAATAATAACAGATCAAAAATAAGTCAGCTTGAACAGGATAACCCACGAAAGCTCGAGAGCTTATTTCCAGTGGGGTCCCTTACAGACATGTATAAAATTAATAAGTTAAAATAGTAATATTTACAGACAGATAAGAAAATTAAAAGAACTACTTATTAAAGATAATAATAATAATAACAACATTAAACTGATGATAGAAATGATATTAAGTACAAGAAGAAAAAGAAGAAGGAGAAGAAGAAAAAGAGGAGAAGGAAGAAGAGGAAAATAATGATGAATTTGTAGAATTTCTATAACGTACGAAAACATAAGTATATACAACATGAAAAGGTATGAACCGACAGAAGAATAAAAATTTCAATCATATAACATGTCATTCACTTCTCTTCTCTGACTGTCAAGTATTAGGTATTCCTTTAATTTCCTCTTAAAATGATCATAGTTTCCTATTTCTTTTACACCATTGGGAAGGGAATTCCAATGTTTTATGGCATTGTAATAAAACGAATTTCCAATACTACCTACTTTTTCTGGTAAGTTAAAGTTGAATCGTCTATTTCTTGTATTATAATCATGTACGTCAGTAACAAGATCGAAGTTGGATCGAATATAATGATTCGACCTAGTATGATATATTTTATGCACGTGATGCAATGCGAGTTGTTTTGATCTTTGGTCGACTTCAAGAAAACCAGCTTTAGAAAGTTCGCTGTAGCCAACATGAGTTCTTGGACCAGAACAGTTGATAAATCTCACCATTTTGTTCTGTATAATCTGGTGAGATTTATCAACTGTTCTGGTCCAAGAACTCATGTTGGCTACAGCGACTGACAAAGTTAGTAATGAGGAAGTTCTTACACGAGCTGGAGTGCAAAGGAAAATGATACGTGAGATGTTGATTAGGCAGTTGAAGTTCATGGGTCACGTTACACGTAAAGAAGGCCTAGATAATCTTGCTTTGACAGGGAAAATTGTGGGAAGAAGGAGTAGGGGAAGAAGGAGAATACTTTGGATGGACAGTCTGCAGAAATTGTTGGAAGAGAGAGAAGTGAAAGAACTGGGAGTGGTACTAATACAGAAGGCTAGGAGCCGAGGGTTGTGGAACAGCATGATCGCCAAAGTCAAACGATATGGCACTTAGAGAGAGAGACTTTTTGTGAGTACTTTACGAGACTCTATACAGGAAGAAAACAGGAAGTATACATTTCTACAAAATATGTACTTCTACAATAATAAAGGCACACTGTCCTTCTTGTTTCCTCTATAAAGAAAACTTCCCCAATCGGTGCCTGTTGGTCTCCCATGATCCTCTTTTTCTTATGTTAAATTAGAGCTGAGTTAATGAGATAGCCACCTGTCACAACGACCTCGCTGGCTCGCTTGGTGGTCTAATCCCTTCTGGCTGAAGTAGCAAAACCTGCCTTTAAGTAAAAATAAGGGGGTGGCTGCAATTACATCAAGCTACAAGTGTACGCTATACTCTTCTGTGATTATGCATTAAGCGTGTAACTAAATTTCCTCCTTTTTATAAAATGTCATGTGTTGTGGTGGAAAAATATGTATTAAATGTAAATTAGCAAATTTGAAAGTTACATCTATGCGCATGAATACGTATATAGATTTGAAAATATAATACAGGAATCAATAAATCAAAAATCAGATATATAAAGACACGGTGGACTGGTCCTTTCAGACAATCATTAGTTCCTTTAGTCTGTAGGAATTTAATTAAACTCCTTGATAAGATTCCCAGCAACTAAGTATTTTACATTGTATTAAAGGTACAAGGATACATGCCATAAAATTATAGCTGTATATATAGGTACATATACCTATTCATGCATATTTCTTAGAAGAACACAACTTTCATCAGCTACAACTGATTACAATTTAATCGAGAGGGGTTTTTTAAATTATATTTCACACATGTAGGGAAATACTTACAGAGAATGAAAACCAATGTGATTCTAAAATATAATTTGTATGCTGGGTTTTTTTTTTTCTTTGTAAATGTCAAGCAACAAGGACTCCGTCCAAAATATAGGTTATAATGTGTATAGTGTACATCAGTTCGAGGACAATAGCGCCCTGGACTCTTTCTCAGGACATCTACTAGACACCCCTTGAAGGTGTGACACCTTCTATTCTAGGGGTATCCCTTGCTGATCAATTTTGTATCCATTTTCTTTTCTTTTTTCATCCTGTTGAATAAACCTTGAATAAACCTTGATTTTAAGTTTGGGCTATTTTTACATTTTTCAGGGGACCCCTTGATTTTCCTGTTAATTGTTAACCCACAATGAGATTGTCGATCCTGAATGTTTTATTGTAAAGCTTTGCAAACGCTTAACGGCATTCTAGCATGTCTTACATTTTTCCCATTTTAATTATTACACCAGGCTTTCTAGCGATCGAAAGAGATGAAATTCAATTTTCTTATAGGCCTGCTGAAATTAACTAGTGATTGTCCAGAACTTGCCTCAATTTATTATAACCAGGGTGGGTGATGATCTCTGAATTGTCGGGGCCGTACGTGTCCTGTCTAAAACGGATCGTTTTTTTTTTAAAACTATTTATGAATTCGTACTCTATGTTTTTTGATAATATAATCTCAGATCCACTGATCCATGAAGACCCCTCACCGCACCTTCCTGCCAGATCGGCGCGCTACGATCGGATCAACTGCCTAAATAAATCACGATATTTAGTTTGTACAAGAGCTGACGGGATAGACCAATGGGGGCAGAGGCGGACATGGGGTAGGGACCCCCCCCCCCCCCCCCCCACTCCGAGAACGGACGGACCCCATGCGTGTTACCAAAATGTCCGGTAAAGGGGTAATTTTCGTGCGACAAAGTCCGGTCCGAGACTTGTAAAAAAAAAAAGGGGTGTATTAACTTTTCACCCGGAGATTTCTTTAAAAAGGGGGTTTTTTTTTTTTTTTCTCATCTCTTTGGACTCCTGAGAAATTATTCCGAATTTAGGGGGAACATTGAGCATTTTTCATGATTTAGGGGGGTCTCCAAGGCACGAAAAGCCCGCGAAAAGCCCGCGAAAGGGGGGTTCGGAAATGTTGGCAGTCCTCAGATAGGGGGTGCTTTCAAAAAGAGGGAACAAGCATATGCGTGTACCCTAAATAACACTGATTGGGGGGGGCGGGGGTAGGGATGCACACCCCCCCCCCCCCCCCCCCCACATGCCCATGGATTTGTGTTGGTGCCAATTGTCAGGGGGGGCAACCATACCCGGGAACCATACCAAACAGGAGTGAGCTCGGTTCCAAGTTGGTGGGATTCCCACTGATCCAGAGCTACGAAGTTTTTGGGTGTTTTCTGTAGAGATCATGCTAGTGGTGGGTAGAGATCATGCTAGTGGTGGGTTGTTGTTGTTGTTGATTTGGTTTTGTTTGGCAATCAGTCACAGTTGACTATTTTTGGGGGGTCTTTTTGGGGATTCCCCATCTATACAGTCTATACAGTCTCTATCAAGGTGATATTGATGACAAAAATAAATGTTGGAAGTGTAAAAATCTAATTTTCTTTTCTAATATTATTTTTAATATAATTATTTTAGATTTTTTGTACTTCAATAGTAATATAAAGTCTAATATTATTGAATTTAATTGATGACACCTCTATTTCAAGTAAAAATTAAAGCGTAAGAGTCTGAAAATAAATTAAACTTAAGTGCATAAAATAACTTGTACCCGCGCAATGCAAAATACGTGCATGCTCCGCGGATAGGTCGTCGCGGTGTGAGCGAAGGAAGTTGATTTGTCAGAAATATGTCGTCTGTTGAGAAATTAAGCATCCAAGGAATCAGGAGTTTTGGCCAAGATGATGGTGACCGTCAAGTCATCCAGTTCTTCCATCCTCTAACACTCATCGTGGGTCAAAATGGAGCGGGGAAAACGGTAAGTTCAACCCAGCCGCGTGCCCGTAATATTTTGTATGGTGTGGGTCGGTCGCGCCGTGGCGTGTGACTGTCTTTGTGATTGTGAGGTCTATCTTCAGCTCATCGGCCAGGAGCTCAGCTCGGCCGCCGCCTTCTTCGCTTCGCTTCGCTTCGGGGCTGAGCTCCCTATCCTAGGCTAAGCAAGCTTAATTAGGGCCTCATGACAATTCGACAGAAAGTAATGTCTAGAATGATGATTTCTTTAATAAAACTGTAATTTGTCCAACTTTAACTTATCTCCAAAGATACAACAATATTAGAGATAATAGTTCTTAGATATCCCGCATAGATCTAGATCTAGACCTACTAAGAATCTTGCAATCTGATTGGTCTAAACGAGATCACATGATAAAAGATAGATAACTACTATCTACCTGAGATAGGTCTTTTGTAAGGGAACTTTTTGCTGCTGCCCCACTTGCCATTGAATTATGCGTAGCAAAGTAGGTAACGCGAAATGTCAATGTCAAATGAGCGCGCATCGACTTCATTACACACTATGCATGTTGCGCTTTGTAAAATCTAGCTGAAGCTAAACTGTCTGCAGTTTTTATGTAAAATTCACTTTAAATAGACCTTATTGCCGATGTGGGATATAAAACAAATATTAACCTCCTTTACTCGGGCAATGGATACAAACTATCAGCGCCTCGGTGATCTCGGGGCTACCATCATTCCTCGCCTTGCGGCTCGGGATGATAGTAGACCAAATTTTCTGTCTCTTTCGTTCGTTAGCCTCTTATTGGGGTAGGGTCGGCTCTCTCTTTAGAGACGGAAGCCGACTATACGCATTCCCTTGCTAACACCATGGCCATTTATGGCCATATTTATATGCCCCCAAAATCCCCCCAAATGTCATTTTACCTCGTGCATATCCAATTGTAAATTAGGCCTAGAATCTAGGCTATAAAACATAGGTTCTACTTACTAACTTGACTGAAATAATCTGTTTAATGGTCCCTTTTAAGGAAATTATGGGGTCAAAATCGACATCCATGTTGAAAATCTTGCAAGCCGTGTTAAACTCTCGCTGCGCATGGAGTCATCTAAATCTCATTCCTTGTAGTCTACGCCGAAGGCAAAATGATTATGAAGGAAAAACTGTGCGCCATCTACACGTTCGTAATGGCGTTATCACAGTTGCGTATAGTCGGCTTCCGTCTCTAAAGAGAGAGCCGACCCTACCCCAATAAGAGTCTAACGAACGAAAGAGACGGAAAATTAGTAGCATCCCGAGATCACCTCGGCGATGATAGTTTGTACCATTACCCTCGTAGTCGATTAATATTTGCTTAATACAGGGTTCAGAATATGGCCCCTGGTCACCTGTTTATGCTGAATCAGCAACAAAAACAACAAATGCTTTTTTAGAATGCATACGCTCCCGTAGGAGTTGGTCAACACTGTGTGGCATGTGCAGACTTGAAGAATACTTAAAGGGGAAGTCCAACCTAATAATAAACTGGTACACCTATTAAGAAAATATAAAAAACAAGAGAAAGAAATATATGAAAGTTTGAGTCATATCCGATTAAAAATAGGATAGTCATGAATTTTTGAAGTGTCATCAGTGAAACACAAATTGGCAATTCATAACTTTCTTATTTGTCATCAGATTTTGCTCTAACTGTCACTGACCTGTTCCTCTCTTTGTTCTGCATCTATAAAACCCAATGCAATATCAGAGTGGTCTTCCCCTTTAATTAACACTTCAGGTGATAATGATTATTATAATGAGCTTGGGTCTGTTATAATAATTTGATGAGGTACTTGCAATTAATCATGAAATAAACTATTCTTATCAATCTTGACAGACGATTATTGAATGCCTGAAATACATCTGTTCAGGTGAATTCCCTCCAGGGAGCAAGGGAGCAGCTTTCATACATGACCCTAAGGTAAAGTATTACACTTCTAATAACATTTAAAGATAAAGACCAATATGGTCATGCGATTGCATTGTGAAAGAAACGTTGTGAAATCGATCAGAAAAGGTTGATCATCTAGCATAGATGTACTGCAAGGTTCTGGAATCATCAAAATGATAAGAAATTTGGCCCAGTCTTCATTAAGTTACAAGCACTGTACACAGAAAGATGTATATGGGACTACGCACACGTTCGTTTTTATCTCACACACCAATAGATGAACTAATTTACCAAATATATCAATTAGTAGGCGGTTTCCCGGCAAAATTTTTATCATCATGTATTATTCAAAACATATTCTTTCACATGATTGGTAATAAGAGCTTCCATTTCATTTTTTGAAATTGGGGCGTTTCCAATACTGGTCTTTACCTTTAAGGTTCACGTACTGGTATTTAAAAATATTCTTGATTATTAAATGTCAACATTTCTGGGGTAAAGTCCTAAGCTCTGACTATATTATGAATTTAAAAAAAGATGAGAGCTCAATTACAGGGATCTGTCAATGAGGATACAGGATAAATATATTTCTATTTTCTTCAAGATGTACAGTGCTTAGGAAAAACATTGTCAAGAGAGTCAAATTTATTTAGAGTTTTTTTTCTTCAGCCATTCAATACCTGGTATATTGCTGATAACCAGTCTGAAAAAGTATAACCTAGTAGCCTAGTATTCCATAATATGAAGTATTAGCCCTGCTTTTTCTTTTTTCTATTTTTATTTTTTATA
Organism: Strongylocentrotus droebachiensis; assembly: GCA_035222895.1. Taxonomy (NCBI): domain Eukaryota; kingdom Metazoa; phylum Echinodermata; class Echinoidea; order Camarodonta; family Strongylocentrotidae; genus Strongylocentrotus; species Strongylocentrotus droebachiensis. The sequence continues at coordinate 265,974 of JAVYIG010001934.1, read as the reverse complement.
GTATCTGTACAACTGCAGATACTACATGTTCTTCCTTTGTTCGTTGATAATAATTATTGGTCATAAAGTGTTATTAAAACAAAGGTCTGTGTACTGTGATTGCACATACCGTAATAAACGGTGTATAAACCGCCCTCGTGTATTAACCGCACCCCTTTTTTTCGCCGACTCTTTCGGCAGCAAGCCAGGTCCGTGTTAAAAAAAACCACGCGGCAAGGGCCTTTCATTTAACTGCGAGGTGCAGCTGAATGTGTAAGATCATTAATGTAAATTAAAAAACAGTAGAGGACCTAGGATAGAACCTTGTCGTACGCCATGTGTAGGAAGTATTATTATAAACTACATATTGAGATCTATCAGAAAGATTACTTTCACACCAAGATAACAGACAAATTTGAGTGTTGTTCTAGTTTCCTAGTGGTGAATCAACACACCCATTACTGAGCTGGGAGACATTGCCAGACATAGCGCCAGGTGGAGGAGCATAAATCGAAACTTTTTTATTTAGGTGTACCGTGTATAAACTGCACCCCCGACTTTGAATTTTTTTCGGCGGCAAAAAGGTGCGGTTTATACACCGTTAATTACAGTACATCATTTTGATACATGTAAATGACTAGATGCAGCCTGCAGGTATTCAAGCTGCTTATATTCAACGAAGAGCTCCTGCATCGGGGCATATGATTATACCATTGATTTTGAAACCTAGAATTGTCTTTAACTTTAGAGGCCATATTACATGTAGATGTATGTAGGCCAATTTTATTTTAATGTGCTATTTTTCTAGTATATTTAAGATTAACTGAAAACTTAGATATTTTTTTTCTTCTCCATAATTAGGTTTGAGATTCTGGGGAGTGCCTAGTTACTATAGATTTGTATTATTTCTCTGTCATTCTTTATCACATGATCAGGTGGCTCATGAGACGGAGGTCAAAGCTCAGGTCAAGTTGCGTTTCAAGGACAAGGCGGGGAAGGATGTAGTTGTTACCAGAAGTTTGGTAGCTACTCAAAAGGTCAGAGCCATATCACTATGTAATAGACCAGTTTGGAGATGGGATATATATACAAATAAGCCTACAGATCTATTAAGCATTGAGAACTCCCACTTCAAGCATTTTAGAATAATCACTGCCAAGTTGATAGAGATGGCTTCTGAATACGTTTTGCTTGCCTTCTGAAAAGAATACTTCCATCTTGTACCGTCGATGCAGAAAGTAGAATGATTACATAACTTTCATGTTCACGTATCCAGCATTTGTCTCAACGGGTTTTACAGTTTTCTACACAATCACCTTTATCTTCCTCTGCGAAGACAGTATTTACGAATTGGCAAATTCATTGAAAAGTTATGACATTTGTTGAATATATTGATGGGTTCATGCATCCCCCTTGATGTTTTGATGAAACAACTTTTTGATTATGCCTATGCTGACAGTTTTAAGGGTTGACATCAAGTGCACTGAAAATAATGTGTTTCTTCTCAATATATTTGGAATCTATATGTCATGAAGGTTTATTTAATTCCCCGAAAGTCATTCAAAATAGGCCTCATACCGGTATACCATATTCTTCTTTGATTGTAGATAAAGAAAATTGAGTTCAAATCCTTGGAAGGAACTATTCTGAGAGTGGACAACTTTGGAGAGGTAAGATATTTGATAATATATGTATATAGAACATATTGAAGAATTGCCTAACAAAGCAACATCTATTTGGATGTTAGTAGATTTCTTGAGATTTGTTTTCAATACATGAAGCAAACGCTTATACACCTGTCATTTTTCTGTGAAGATTTATTGAAAGTACATCTATGTTGCGATGAAAATATATCTTGTGTAATTTCTCTTTTAATGCCATTCCATTCTTTATGTTCATGTGTAAGATTACAGATAAGGATACAGATAGTGAGATGGTACTGTCCATCAATTGATTTCTTTTTTTGTCACCCTAGTAATGTAATTATTGTAAGAGCTACTTATTTGCATCAAATCATACAAATCAAAATATATCAACAAATTCAGCATTAATTGTTTCTCCTTGTATACTCAATTCTACATTTCCAGAAACACAGCATCAGTTCAAGATGTGCGGAAATAGATCGAGAGGTAATAATATTTCATATTTTTCCTCCCATTTTATGATACTGTCGTTGTTCATGATGATAGATGCTATCAGAATTTTTGTCTGTATGTCTTTCCATGTGAGTTGATACACATGACACTGGGGATTTCCTGTCTCCTCCTCCTCCTCAGCCTCCTCAACCTCCTCCTTCCTCTTCTTTTTCTTCCTCATAATATTTCTTCTTCTTCTTCTTCTTCTTCTTCTTCTTCTTCTTCTCCTTCTCCTTCTTCTTCTCCTCCTCCTTCTCCTCCTTCCTCTTCCTCTTCCTCTTCTTCTCCTCCTCCTCCTCCTCCTCCTTCTTCTTCCTCTTCCTCTTCCTCTTCTTCTTCTATTTCTTCCTCATATTATTTCTTCTTCTTCTCCTTTTTCTTCTTCTTCTTCTTCTTCTTCTTCTTCTTCTTCTTCTCCTTCTCCTTCTCCTTCTCCTTCTCCTCCTCCTCCTCCTTCTCCTTCTCCTCCTCCTCCTCCTTCCTCTTCCTCTTCCTCTTCCTCTTCTTCTTCTTCTTCTCCTTCTCCTCCTCCTCCTCCTCCTCCTCCTTCTCCTCCTTCTTCCTCTTCCTCTTCTTCTGCTTCTTCTTTTTCTTTCTGGTTTGGGGAGTTTATTTTTGTTGATCAGCAGTGAAGGATTTGATTGTTTTGTTATGATATGGGCTGATTTAATTCATGTAAAAGACATCATTATGACACCATCATTTTGATACTATTTGTCTAGATGGTGGAGAGTCTTGGTGTGTCCAAACCAGTTCTTAGCAATGTCATCTTCTGCCATCAGGAAGACGCTAACTGGTAAGATTATCTTTCTTGTACTCATATTTTGTGTTGGCACCATATATCTGTTTTGAAAAGATTCAAAAGCATGTACATACGTATATAAAATGATATGCTCAACAGAACTCATGTTATAGCACCTTAAATAGAAACTCCATCACTGCAAAGGAACTGTGGTTGATTGGCTCATTGTGATGATTTATTTTGGTATATATCTATAAGTTGCAAAATGTGAACAATAGCATCACCAAACATTGTCCAAAATGTGTTCAAACGGCAGACGTTCACTGTGAGCTCCGGTGTGCCAATCAAATGGTTCACTGCATCTCAGAATGACTAAATGATTATGAGCAGGCAATACAAAGAAACAACTAATACCGACACGAAATAGAAGCAAAAAAAAAGTTATGTCACATCAAGGAGGTATTAATATGTACTACATTTAAAAGTGTTTTATCTGAAATAAGAATAAGACATGATTTCTGACTTCTGAAAATGTGTTTTTCCTTTAAATTTCTCACTTCTTCATCTTCTTCAGGCCTCTCAGTGATGGGAAGACCCTCAAAGGAAAGTTTGATGAGATTTTTGCTGCCACCAGGTAAGAAATATATTTTGAAATGTAACTTTATTTTGATAAATGTCAATTTTGGGCATTATTGCTCTTTAATTTCCATTATTAGTATTATGACATGATGATTAGTGGATTGTATTGTTGACTCAATCAAAATGTTGTCAATGCAGTCCTATCAAGATACTCATACTTAGAAACAAAGGCCTTTTGTCTGAAATAAATTGGCTAAAATATATTTACTAATGTTTGTTCTGGAAAGAGTACACTGGATAATTAATCGATTCTTAACATGTAGTTCACCACCAGAATTCTCAGGAGGATTTTCTGCCCACAGCATGGAGAAATTTAGAAATAGACAAATTTGACAAAATGTATTTGTGCTCCGACCACAGTTTAGTGGTTTATATTTTTGATATCACATTTTGATATGTATGGTTAAACACCTTTTCAAAAAACATAATTTTAAATTGGACATTGTGCATTATGTTTGTATAAGTTGCTGACTTGAAATCTGCATATACAGGGTGTGTAGATTTATATATATTTGATTTGGGTTTTTCTTTCCTTGGTTGAGTGAAACTAATTGAGTTTCTGTTTGATTATTATCCATAGGTACATCAAGGCTCTCGAAACAATCAGAAAGTTACGGACAGAGCAGGTAAAGCACTATCGAAATCTCCATCTAACCCTTTCTCTATTACTCCCTCTCCCTCTTCACCCCCCTCCCCCCCCCCTCTCTCTCTCTCCCTCTCTCTTTCTCTTCATCTTCTCTTTTTTGTCAGTCATATCTGTCCGTCAGTCTCTCTCTATATTGCTCTTTTATTGCTTACTTTTCTCCTATTTTTTCCATCTTCTGTTGATTTTAGGGTCACAAGTGAATGTAATTTCAACCGTCTTCCAAGTGCCTCTGATTAAGCCATTAGATTGTGTTGCTCAAGATGATATATATACCTGATTGAGTTCAGAATGGACTATATGATTTCGATAACTTTGTCATTGCACCTTGTTTTTTTCAGAGCGGTCAAATCCGGGAGTACATATTAGAGACGAGACATCTGAAGGACTGGAGAGAAAAGGCTAAGCAGGTAAATAATTTGATTTATTATTTTATGAAGAAGATGTTGTTTGTTCATTCATTTCACCAAGTTTCATCTCATGTCATCTCCATTGAGTTAATCAGTAGTAATTGGACTTAGATTTTTTTTGCAATAATGTGAAAGTTAATGGTAATACAAAGTTTTGGTAAGGGTTCATGAATTTGGTTCAAACGAACATATTGGAAGCAAATGCGATCCTACAATATTCAGTGATCGTTGTCGCGGTTGAAATCGAGTCTAATGTTATTAAATTGGAAATAATGAACTCTTTATGTTGTATAGCTCCCTCTCAAGGCCAAGATATTAACTAAGCTATAAAACAATGTATGTATGTACACATACATACATACATATAAGACAATGTTTCTTGACTAAAATTGACCGATTAGCTATTCCCGTTTGGAAATTATATATCACAACTACATATTCTGAAATTTTCATGATCGCAGCTACTATTGCACGACCTTAGGCGCTATTTTAAATTTATCAACATTTACCGGGAGCAGCGGTAAATTTTTATATTCAATTTTTCTCAAAAGCAGAAGTGTTTAAAGAGGCTAAATTTTCTAGTGCTTATAATACATCCACAGGGGCATCCAAATATATCAAAATTGTAAAGAATCGCTATCCACCCAATTTCCAAAATTTCCCAAAACTTTGTATTACCTTTAAGCTGCGATTTACATACTGAAGCATTATATTCCATGGGTTTTTACCAAACAATTTAAAGTCAGAAAAGAAATGTACACTGTATATTATTTAAAATAATCATGATTCAAGTTTCCACTTTTATTCATGGATAGATAGATGATGAAAGCATGTAATGACAGACCTAAAGATTGTTCAGTTATTATTGTTTTGTGTGAGTATATTGATTAGGTATGGATGTCTGTAGGGGTGTACTTTACAGATTTTTTGTAAAATTTATGATTTTTTTTTCTTCTGTTTTGATGTGAAGCTATCCAGAGAATTAGATGACAAGAAGGCAAGATTGGAAGCAGCCGAAGGATCAGTCGAAAAAATCAATGGCCAGCTAAAACCAGTTGAGGTAATATAGTCTTATCCATCCTTTTAATGGTACTAATGTCCTTTAGCAAGACTGTAATCTACACTTGCCACTCTCCACCCAGGTGATGTAAATGGGTACCTGACACCGGAGTGTTGGCTCAGTCAGTAGAGCGTCCGCCTCACAACCGGGAGGTCGTGCATTCGAACCCCGGCTGCGTCATACCAAAAGACGTTAAAAGATGGGAGTTGTTGCTACCTTGTTTGGCGTTCAACAATAAGGGATAGAGCAACGTCGATCTGGCGCTGCTCAGTGGCTGCCGGGCTCACGATCAATTGGGCAAAAAGAATTTCTGTTTCGGTATAATAAAATTTGGAGTGGACTATTAGGCTATTATTATTATTATTAAGGATTCTTTGAATGCCAAAGAGCCTTATCAGTCAGTGGAGCTTGGCTAAAGCTGGGTAATAATGGTACAGTGCTTAGAAACATTTTGTAGTCATCATTATATAAATGTGAATATCATGAATATTATTATCCCCTCGCCGACGAAGTCGGAGGGGATATAGTAAGGCTGCCGTCAGTCCTTCCGTCCTTTCAAATCTGGTTTTTGTTCGATAACTTTAGTAATGTTTGACGGATGTTAATGAAATTTGATATAAAGGTACATGGTTCATGTGGATCAGGTGGTTCTCGGATGGAGTCCCATCGCGACACTTTAACATGAATATACATTTGCCACACTCAACCCAGGTGAGGTAAATGGGGGCAGGAATTCATTCCTTAAAAAGGTCAAGCGCCGTAATGATAGCTATGCTAAAGCCGGGGTAATGATTGTGGAACGCCAGGAGGGTGTTTCACAAAGACTAAGATCGACTTAAGTTGGACTTGAACTATGGAAGGCCTCTCACCATTAGTCTCTCAAGGGACGTCAAGAATCTACAAAATTCACATTTGTTTATACTTTATTATTGAAGGAAAACACATTATCTAAAAGTTCATAATTTCTAAGGTTTTTCCCTCTAATTTTACATCTGGTTCAAGACTTGTTAAGGGCATAAAGGGCCTGCCATAGTTCAAGTCCAACTTAATTTGATCTTAGTCTTTGTGAAACACCCCCCAGGAGTTTTAAATTTGACAGACATGAAAGCTGTACAAGAACCCACACTAACTATTAACTCTTTTCACTCCTTCTTATAGGAACAATACGATGACCTTGTAAGGAAATCCCATCAGATTACAAAGCTGGCAAACGAAGTTGGTAAGAGTGTGAACAGAAATGTTAATCTTATGATTGTAATCAATCTATCAAATGAAGTAGTATCATGGTAGCTCCGCTATTAATTATTGGGGTTATAATAGTACAGCTCAGTTCAGTTCACTTCTTGTATTTAACACATTCATAATGAGCAAGGATTTCAAAACAAACAGAAACATATCCAATTAAAAAATAAAAATCAGCAGCAACAACTTAATATGAAGTGTTGGGAGATTAGCAAGAAGACAGAAGTCTTAAAGCTAATCCCCTTATACAGCGCTCAGACACATTAGCACTGTATAAATGTTACTATTATAAAGTTATCATGATGCATTCTGCTGTCAAGATGATATAATACATAAAGACAATATCAGAGGGATTGGATATTGAATAATTATCAGTCTTTCAATGGAGCAATGGTATGAAGATGACATGCGGTAGAGAAATGTCCTCTGACTAGTTGTGAAATTTGAGAAGAGTAAGTCAAAGTATGTAGAGAAGTTTTTATTTCATACACTTAAGTAAAAAAAAAAACAGCCTGTGATTCCCACATGAAGCTCTGTCCTGTTTCATTTTTGTGTCTGTTTCTATTCCAACATTCAGGCTTTCAGTGTAAGAAGATGATTGTATTAGTAAGAAGCTTGACTATCGGGCAAATTTAAGATAAAAAAGAGATGGTTCTGAGTATTTGTTTCCCTTTGTGATCTCTTTCTCACCAGCTAAATACGAAGGAGAGAAAGACCAGCTGATAAAGGGCATGAAGAGTGTGGAAGACCAGCTGGAAAACATCTTCCAAGGTAACCATGGAAACAGTCATCAATCTCAAATGATTTTTTGCCCTCCCATCACCTCAACAGTTTTAAAATATCATTCAATAATGATCCGTTTGGAGCAGATATTTGTTGTGCTCATGTTTTTATTTGTCAATACAAAAATATAAGTTTTCATTTTTATTTTCTGTAGGATTCTTATTGTTGTAAGCGCTATGGGCTGCTCTGGGAAAAGCGCAGTATATAAATAATAATAATATTTACTAAGAAACTGAGTGAAATTGAAATACTAGAATAGATCATCAGAACTTTCAGAAAAAGCTCTAATTTGACAACCAGTATATAGATGTTTTGTTAGTTCACATTTTGCATTTTTATTTGCAATAAAATAAAATGGATCATTGATGTATGCGTGTATTTTATTGATAGGATCTGTTGATGAATTAAGAAGGATCTACACCGCTCATCAGAGTAAGATTACTGAGAAAGAACATCAACTTCAAGAGGTAAGGCTTAAACCAATCATATAATTGATAGAGCATACTGTACACATTTAGAAAGTATTAATTATTGTTTGTGAAACACTCCCCCCGGTTTTGTAACATCCCTACTCTACTAGTAAAGGGAGTGGGTCGTCAGTTTCCATGTGCACACAGTGAACCCATAGGCCTATCAAGGGAAAAGTGAGATATACATGTAATGACTTTAACATGTGGGGGGATGCAATGCATTACATAAGGCCTGTTGGTCATCAAACTGAAAACCAATCCTGGTGATTGACACTTGTTACATACCTGCCAACCCTTCCGAATAATCCGGAATATTCTGGATTTTAAGGACCCTAAAATCCGGAATATTCCGTTTTTTGTTGTTGTTTTTTTTGTTTTGTGTTGCTTAAGCCAAATTAAGCTTGTTTTATCGTATGCCGCGATGTGAGAGTTCACGTATTGCGTGCGTTGAAGGGCTGCATGATTGAGCAGCGAATTTGTGTTCGCTTTTTATGCCTCCGTTACGAAGTAGCCGGAGGCATTATGTTTTCGGGTTGTCCGTCCGTCCGTACGTCTGTACGTCTGTACGTACGTACGTCCCGTTCTTGTGATCGCGTTATCTGAAGAACCGATTGATCGATTCCTGCCAAACTTTGGTCATGTATGTATCTTGCAGAGCCGATGAACTGATTAGATTTTGGGGTCACGGGGTCAAAGGTCACAGGGCTCATTCGGTATGCCAAAAAAGCTCGTGATCGCGTTATCTGAAGAACTGATTGATGGATTCCTGCCAAACTTTGGTCATGTATGTATCTTGCAGAGCCAATGAACTGATTAGATTTTGGGGTCACGAGGTTAAAGGTCAAAGGTCACAGGGCTCATTATGTATGCAAAAACAGCTCGCGATCGCGTTATTTCAAGAACCGATTGATGGATTGCTGCCAAACTTACGTCACGTATGTTACTTGCAGAGCCAATGAACTGATTAGATTTTGGGGTCACGAGGTCAAAGGTCAAAGGCCACAGCGCACATTATGTATGCAAAAACAGCTTGTGATCGCGTTATCTCAAGAACCGATTGATGGATTTCCGCCAAACTTAGGTCATGTATGTTACTTGCAGAGCCGATGAACTGATTAGATTTAGAGGTCATGAGGTCAAAGGTCAAAGGCCACAGCGCAAATTATGTATGAAAAACAGCTCGTGACCGCGTTATCTCAAGAACCGATTGATGGATTCCTGCCAAAATTAGGTCATGTGTGTTACTTGCAGAGCCAATGAACTGAGTAGATTCTTGGTTCATAAGGTCAAAGGTCATGGGCTCATTATGTATGCAAAAATAGCTTGTGAACGCATTCTCATTAGAACTGACAGATGGATTACTATTTAACTCAGGACATCTTGCAGAGCCAATGAACTGAGTAGATTTTAGGGTCATGAGGTCAAAGATCAAAGGGTCATATATGTATATGAGAAATTGCTTGTAATCACGATATTCTGAGAACCTGTCAATGGATTACAATTGAACTTGAATTCGAAAAATTTCTTCTGTTTTGGTTTGTAAAATTGCTCTATGACGGAGGCATCATTTTCGACTGCGCGCAGTCGAATTCCATCTAGTTTGCACAGATTTACCGCGTATTGCCAGTTACCTGCCGCTGCATGTGCGAACGCCTGTTAAGGGTACAGATTTCTTATTTTCTTTTTTTTGCTAAAAATTCTTAATTCTCATTTACAAATGTTGGCAGGTATGTTGTTATTGGGTAAACACCCGAATGGTGTCAAATTCCATGTGAGAGCCCACTCCTATGCGTCTTTAACCTCTTAGTGCCCCCGAGGTTTGGATAGTTTTTCTTTCTCGTGTGACATTTTGACTTACAATTCCTTGTTTCAGTGAAAAGGTTTGCATAAAATATTTTTCATGGATAAATTAACTTTCTAGAGCAACGTTTTGACATAAACTGCTTTGTGTAAGTAAAAATTTTAGATTTCAGTGTCTTGTCAAGGATATAAACAGCACAATTGAAGTGACCTGATTATGATTGAGGAAGAAAAATATAGATAATTTAAGTACAGACAGACTGTTCAACAACAACAAAAAATTAATTAGGGCAGGATTTGCTGCCTGTGGCATGGAAGAGATTGATAGAATTCTCTCAGACATAAAAGCATGGAAGATCTTTTTTGATAGAATGATACCTCTCTTTGCATAACTTAAGACCAGTAGAGACTTGAACATACAGACAGAAAAGGAAGATTCAGAATGTAAGATGATTAAAGAGTTCTCTGCGTGATTCTCAAGAGATCTTTTACCTCTTTCCACAGAATGAGGGTAAAAAGAGGATACTTCAGGAGTCAGCCCAGAGGACATCAAGTGAGAAATCCAAGCTGCTCGTCGTACAAGGAGTCCTTCAACAAGAAGCTCAGGTAATTCATATCTTCAAAAGTGTTCATTTGTTTGTTTGTTTGTTTGTTTTTTAATAACATATTCTGAACTGTATTCAGTTGTACAGGTGTGGCTATCTTCTGAAAATATGTCTTTGAGAACACTGGTGCAGCGAATTCAATTCAGTTTAAATATTTTCTCACTGTTTACACCTTGAAACAAACATTTTATATCTGAACTGGGCCATGTGAAGTAAGTGAGTATCCTTCTTGATTTGTTCCTGATTAATGCACTGCAGGTTGGTAATGGCTACCAGTGGCATAACCCGGGAGTTTTTTCATAAAGCTGTTCGTAAAGTTACGCATGACTTTACGAACAACTTGTATATGAAGTGTCAGATAGGATGCCCAAAGTTTGTCCTGATATTTGCATAAATTGTGAATATACTTCAATACTTCAATAGCCTCAATTAAATTATGGCAAAAAATATACTTTGTATGAAAAATGTTTGTTATAATAAGAATTTTAATCTACATCTGCACAGTTGATGCAGTTAAAAAAAATGATTGAGCACCCCATTTAGCTTTTCATATATAAGTCATTCGTAAAGTCATGCGTAACTTTTCGAACAGCTCCCCCAGGAGTAATAATCTCTATGTATGGCTGCATCGGCAGCGGGGGTATTTCAGACATGTTTGTTGTAGTTTATAATCATGAAGTTTGTAATGCATATGTACTTAACCACCCTGCTTGTACTGATTATTTGCTATTAACTTGTGGACTTGTTTTGCAAAGTCTTTATAGACTTGTTATTTAATATTAAATGGAAGAACTTAATTTAATTTAATATAATTTGATTAAGGAACTTTACATAACTATCTTGATCTAAGGAGACACTAATGAATGATTTAAAATTACTTGGAATTACAAGTTTCTTTTTATTCCCGCTTTGCAGCAACAACAAGAGACTATCCGTCGACGAGACCATAGGATGCGTGGCCTAGCGACCCAGCTTCATCTCCTTGGTTACAGTGAGACGGGAGAGTTTACCTCCAACAGGGCGGGGGATTTCATGGAGGAGACTAAGGAATGGACGGAGGCTCAGAGAGGGGAAGCAGAGAGGATCAAGAAACAGCATGAAGAGAAAGAGAAGGGGGTTGATAAACAGTCACAGGATCTCAGGGCTACCTACACAGGTCTAGAGACAACCATTAAAATGAAGATGGCTACCATTGTGAGTTCTTTCTCTCTCACTTGCTCTCTCTTTCTCCACTCAATCTATCCCTCCCTCCTTCTTTCTCTCTCTCTCTCTCTCTCTATTTCTCTACTCCATCTATCCCTCCCTCCTTTCTCTCTCTCTCTCTCTTTCTCTACTCAATCTATCCCTCCCTCCTTCTTTCTTTCTTTCTCTCTCTCTCTCTGTACTCCATCTGCCCATTTCTGTTTATTTTTCTTTCTCTCTGGTTAATCAATAATGTCCATATTGGTTACTATCCAAATGCAGTAGCTAGCTAAGTACCCTTTGTTTATTTTTAATGCTCAGTTATCAGAGCTACCAAGTATCACGCATTTCGAGAGTCTGAAAATGCTCTTACGATTTTGAAAAAACGCTATACCTTATACGTGTGTTATACCCTCGCACGCGCGCTTGCGCGCCGAATCATGAAAATGTCACGCATTGCCGATCTTTGAACTTGGCGTCTCAGAGTTATGTATGAAATTAGTGTTACCCATCAACTGTCCTTCATTTTGTATGAAACAGGATGGGTCTACAAAGACCTTTGGTAGGCAACAAACCATCCTTTACAAGAACTGAAAGCTTTTAGTTCAACTTCCATGAAGACATTAATGCAGACATGCCAACCGTTCCGATTTTAATGGAACTGTTCCGTTTTTGAAGTTTTTATAGCCCTAAAAAACGGAACGTTCTGATTTTGGGGAATTTGGCTTTCCATACATAGCATTGATCCGATCGAGTGCTGAACGGATTGCATTGCGCAAGGTGCGTGCAGCGTGCACTGATATGTACGTACAGTGGCAGCGGGTTGCTGCGCGCCACGTGCACTCTGATATGTGTTTCCATACGTAACATTTCCGTACATAAATACTTGCGCTGGCAAATCTCGTAAGTATAATTTCTATACGTTTGCATGCGCATATCAGCATGCATGCATTCGCTATCGCGGCTAGCGCACCGTATATGCATAGGGTCCCCATGCAAAGTACGTGTTTCGAGGTACCGTATACTTTGTGATTTGTGATTTGTCTCAGAAGAAAATCTGTCAAAATGAGCGGAACAGCAGCAAGACGAATTCAGAAGTACAAATAGGAATACAAGGAACGATTTCCCTTTATTACAGCAAGCACAAAAGGGGAGGAATATGCATACTGCATTTATTGTCGGCAAGATCTAAAGATCAGTGGTGGAGGAGCCAAGGACATTACGAGGATTGTTGTCTGGAAAGTTGAATATCATTATTGCCTTTTATGCATAGATCTATGTCATGTATAATTATTTAAAAAGTAACTAGACTTAAATGCATCACTCTGCATGAGTGGCTAATTAAATCTATGTCTATTATCTGCTCTGCCACTGCCAAGGATAAATTAAAATGTGGAATTCACTTCAATCACTTTTTTGTTTGGTATGACACAAAAATTACCCATAAACTTGGGTTGAATTTTAGGGGAAATGGTCCCTAAAATAGGCTCAGATTGCACCAGAGAGCATCTGGAAACCCAGAGCTTCCAGGGCCCTAAAGCGGGCCCTGGACCCCGGCTAAAAGGACTTCGCGCTCGTGATGTGCGCTTCGCGCACAAACTGTACAGATTTCTGATTTTCAAATGTTGGCATGTATGTTAATGTATAACATTACATCACAAGCCTGTGTCATAATGTCAGTAAAGGATAATGGTTGAACTTAGCAACTATTTACCGTTACACCTTTTTTTCTTTCCATAATGGCAGAATGATAATACCTCTAAGCTGCGAGAGATCAAGGGAGAGCTAAGCACGATGGGAGAGAGTTCACAGAGACTCAAGGAACTAGAGAATGAGAAGAAAACAGCTGTAAGTCCACTTGGTCATGTATGATTGTCAAGTACTTGTTTAAGTTTTTACCTGTTTGGTTTTTGGGGCATTTTTTAAAATACATAGATTAAAGATTATTATGTGTTTTGTGGTTTGTACTTTATATACCACTAGTTAGGGAAAAATGCAAATAAAGATGGAGACTATATTAAATTTAATTTTTTTTTGTCCAACTTATAACTAGCATATTTTACTGAGTTTATTATTTTCACTTGTAATTTTCAGTATATTCTACATGATACAGTACATCATACTTAAAACATTTTGATTATTGTTCAGTTGTGAATAACGCTCTAAAAAGAATAATAATTTTTTTATTATTATCACCACTGTCATCTATTTATGTACTGGGCTACAGGTGATAGCATCAAAGATTGAGAATCATGCATCTTGTGATGTTTATGTTTCAGGAGAGTGAGCTTAATCAGTTAGAGGGCAGTCTCAATGTTGATGACGTCAAACAAGAGATTGATACTTTACAGAGAGAAGCAAAGCAGAATGATAAGAGGATGTCTGAACTCACGTAAGTCACTGTAGAACAAGCCAATATCTCCTTAGAACAAGCCAATATCTCCTTAGACCAAGCCAATATCTCCTTAGAACAAGCCAGTATCTCCTTAGACCAAGCCAATATCTCCTTAGAACAAGCCGATATCTCCTTAGACCAAGCAAATATCTCTAGACCAAGCCAGTATCTCCTTAGAACCAGCCAATATCTCCTTAGACCAAGTCAATATCTCTAGACCAAGCCAATATCTCCTTAGACCAAGCCAATATCTCCTTAGACCAAGCCAATATCTTCTTAGAACCAGCCAATATCTCCTTAGACCAAGTCAAAATCTCTAGACCAAGCCAATATCTCCTTAGAACAAGCCAATATCTCCTTAGAACAAGCCAATTATCTTCTTAGAACCAGCCAATATCTCCTTAGACCAAGCAAATATCTCTAGACCAAGCCAATATCTCCTTAGAACAAGCCAATATCTCCTTAGAACCAGCCAATATCTCCTTAGACCAAGCCAATATCTTCTTAGAACCAGCCAATATCTCCTTAGACCAAGTCAAAATCTCTAGACCAAGCCAATATCTCCTTAGAACAAGCCAATATCTCCTTAGAACAAGCCAATATCTTCTTAGAACCAGCCAATATCTCCTTAGACCAAGCAAATATCTCTAGACCAAGCCAATATCTCCTTAGAACCAGCCAATATCTCCTTAGACCAAGTCAATATCTCTAGACCAAGCCAATATCTCCTTAGAACAAGCCAATATCTCCTTAGAACAAGCCAATATCTTCTTAGAACCAGCCAATATCTCCTTAGACCAAGCAAATATCTCTAGACCAAGCCAATATCTCCTTAGAACAAGCCAATATCTCCTTAGAACAAGCCAATACATGCATCTCCTTAGAACAAGCCAATATCTCCTTAGAACAAGCCAATATCTTAGACCAAACAAATATCTCCAACTGTCTATGATTAAATCCACATGTCTTAAAAACAGTGCACAGGTAAAGTAGATCGACCAGTTAAATGAAGAAAGACATTAGATAAGGACCACAATAATTGATTTCCTTTCTTGTGCTCTTATAGTAAATGCACATTTCTGAAACCCTTTCATTTATAACCTCCAAAATATTTAATCCCATTGCAATAGAACATACCCTCACTGCACATGTAGATTAGTATGATAACCGCCCCTTAATCTCAGAATATTCACATATTGCCATGATGTATCCCCCCCCCCCCCCCCCCCCCCCCCCCCCCCCACTCCGTGATCGGAGGGATACCATGTGTGTTACCAAAATGTCCGGTAAAGGGGTACTTTTCATGCACCAAAGTCCGGCTAGTAGTACACAAAAGCCTGTTTTACACACCGGACTTAGGGGGTGTTTTCAAAAGGAGGGAACACTAAATAACACTGAGTGTGGGGGGGGGGGGGGGGGGGGGGGCGGGGATTTATTATAGTCTACACATGCGTATATGTTCATACAGACACTGCTACAAAATATCTTTGTCAAAGTTTGGTGCTCTATTTTAGTAGTATTGAGTCTGCCAAATATTAAGCATTGATAGTTATCTTTAAGTCACTTGTTTGCCATAGTAATAATAATAACATCATCATTCTGGATTTGTGGAGTGCCACGTATCAGCACGGCTCGCCGTATGCACGCGCGTCTCGACATTACCAGGGCGCTGACATTTTGCGCACCAAATTTCACATTTCTGTGCGTGAATACGTTCTTTTTCTCTTCTCATCTCATGCATATTCATTTCCCCCTGAACAACTGTCGAATCGATAACCAGGATTTTTGATTGTACCTCTAGGTTCAGTTAATCAAGCTCGTTCCAAAACTATATTATTTGTCCATATTTGTTTTTGCCAAAATATTCTAAATGCGATCTGAAAATGACCTTATTTGTCACTTTACGACACTTAAAATGTAAGGGTTTTTTAAGTTGTCATGGCAATAAAATACAATTTTTTTTAATGATCTCATGTATATATTTTGATTGCTCATCATTTTCTCCTCAAATTGATCATTTGGTTTTACAAGTCTCGTTGGGCAGATTTTAAGCTACTAGTCCTTAAAGATAAGGTAATTTTTTCCAATTTCTCCTAATTTCACACCTTTCACCCGAAATCGTAGTACATTATTGAATATGGAGCAAGATACGAGAATTGATAGTTATCATACAATTTATTATGATATTTCTGATGATTTCATTACCTAGTTTTGCAGATTTATAACGTGAAACAAATACTAAACTGAGTTTGAAAATACAACAAAAGCAGCTGATTTATATATTTAGCGTGTACGCGAACACGTGTAGCCCGCTTCGGTCAGGGTAGTGTAACGCCACCCTACCGTTGTGTGAACAATCCCACATGCAGATAAATGTGATTTGCGCACATTTGGAAGCATAAATACAAGTTTAAAAAAATATTTAAAAAATCGCTCGAATTGAATTTTATCATGACATTTTTAGATTATGTTTCTTTAGAATGTTGTTTTTAGATATGCACATGTCACAAGATTTTTTTTCTATTAGATTAAAAGAAAATCAAATATTTCTTGAGCATGGTCAGGGGAAATTTTTTATCGCCTGATGAGTGATGTGTGTTATGTTATTAACTGAAGCTGAGCCAGGTGTAGACCGAAAGCTTCAGTCTCTATAATCGTCGGTTGTTCCACTGAGACTACGTCTGGCTCCACTAGACCTATAACCGGAGGTCTAGTGGAGCCAGACGTAGTCTCAGTGGAACAACCGACGATTATAGAGACTGAAGCTTTCGGTCTACACCTGGCTCAGCTTCAGTTAATAACATAACACACATCACTCATCAGGCGATAAAAAATTTCCCCTGACCATGCTCAAGAAATATTTGATTTTCTTTTAATCTAATAGAAAAAAAATCTTGTGACATGTGCATATCTAAAAACAACATTCTAAAGAAACATAATCTAAAAATGTCATGATAAAATTCAATTCGAGCGATTTTTAATATTTTTTTTAAACTTGTATTTATGCTTCCAAATGTGCGCAAATCACATTTATCTGCATGTGGGATTGTTCACACAACGGTAGGGTGGCGTTACACTACCCTGACCGAAGCGGGCTACACGTGTTCGCGTACACGCTAAATATATAAATCAACTGCTTTTGTTGTATTTTCAAACTCAGTTTAGTATTTGTTTCACGTTATAAATCTGCAAAACTAGGTAATTAAATCATCAGAAATATCATAATAAATTGTATGATAACTATCAATTCTCGTATCTTGCTCCATATTCAATAATGTACTACGATTTCGGGTGGAAGGTGTGAAATTAGGAGAAATTGGAAAAAATTACCTTATCTTTAAGGACTAGTAGCTTAAAATCTGCCCAACGAGACTTGTAAAACCAAATGATCAATTTGAGGAGAAAATGATGAGCAATCAAAATATATACATGAGATCATTAAAAAAAATTGTATTTTATTGCCATGACAACTTAAAAAAACCCTTGAATTTTAAGTGTCGTAAAGTGACAAATAAGGTCATTTTCAGATCGCATTTAGAATATTTTGGCAAAAACAAATATGGACAAATAATATAGTTTTGGAACGAGCTTGATTAACTGAACCTAGAGGTACAATCAAAAATCCTGGTTATCGATTCGACAGTTGTTCAGGGGGGAATGAATATGCATGAGATGAGAAGAGAAAAAGAACGTATTCACGCACAGAAATGTGAAATTTAGTGCGCAAAATGGCCGCGCCCATCTAATACCGGCCGTGCCGATACGTGGTGCTTGTAATTCAAATATTGTTATTAGAGACGATGAGTGATTTCAAGTTGGGTGTTTAAGGCTGGTGTTAGTGTTTAATAAACACTAACACCAGCCTAAACACCGAAATGGAAATCAGCTGGTGTTAAGGCTTTGACCTCTGAATATCGTCAACTTCCGGTAGCTAGTGTTATCGATTTTGCAAAATTGTCGTCTGCTGAACCGACCTTTGTGGCTGGTGTTAATATTCTACGTACAAATGTCCTATTCACTAACACTAGCCCCTAGGGATTAAGCAAATGTTGATTTCCAGTTCGGTGTTAGTGTTGTACCCGCACACAGTCAACGCACGAACGACGCCAAATTATTGTCTGACGATCAAATAAAAATATGTGAAACAGGTAATTCATATATTCTTTCGTGTAAAATTAGTTATTTTCTAAGACCAGAGAAATAGGTGTAAATTTATTCTGTACTTTTCATGATATCTTTAGTTTTGATGTACTATTTTTGAATCATCGTCGTAAAATCAAGTATGTGGTGACGTCACGGCTGGTGTTAAGCTATCGATTTTGATATCGGTATCGGGCTCTTAATTTCATCAGCAAATTCTCCGCTCGATTTAAGAGCTCTTGACTGCCCTAAACACTAACACTAACACTAACACCAAACTTGAAATCACTCAATGTTGATGTATTGAAGAACATGAACCATGTCTCTAAATGCTTTACAGATATGCAGTGTATCATTGCCGAGCAAACTACAATGACTTTCACATCCTACCGGGTACCCATTTAATACCTGGGTGTTGCAATTAAGCAAAATATCCAGATATGTTTGTATGTTCTCCAAGATGATGCTAATGCTATGATTTATTTCCCCACAGGAATGAGTTGACAACCATCTCATCTCAGTCACAAGCTAGAGCTAAACTTGAGATGATGCAGAAAGAGAAGACTTCCAAAGAAAATCAGATAAGAAGCCTGTAAGTTATTATTGTCATTTCAACCATGAGAAGTAGGAGTTATATAATTGTTTTACCAGTTTAGTTTTCTGACATAATTTGCGTCTGTAAGTATTGTTTTTAAATGTCAGCTTCTTGCCCCATAGTTTTCCTATGCCTATATCTACTGTTGCTAATCATGCAAGTTTTTTTTTTCTGTTCCCCTCTCTCTTCTAAATTAAATTAAAGGATAAATGCATTGATTCATAGACCCTTGTTATGTAGATAGATCAAATGTGAAATCAACCTAGAATGTATTTCATATATCCTTTAATATTGTGTGACTCGTCCTCTTTCTTTCCTCATCCACCCCCCCCCCAAAAAAAACAAAAACTCTTTCTTTCTCTCTCTTTCTCTCTCTCTCTTTCTCTCTCTTTCTTTCTCTCTCTCTCTCTCTCTCCCTCCCTCCCTCCCTCCCTCCCTCCCTCCCTCATTCCCTCCTTCCTTCCCTCTCCCTCTCCCCTCTCCCCCACCATCCCTTCCCCCTCCCATTACTTCTCCCTCTCTTCTTTACAGTATTCTCTCTCTCCTTCTCTAATACTCATATGAATGTAATTACGAATTCTTTATCAGTGACATTTTCAACAATTCAGTCATTTAACTGCTTATGTTCATGTTTTAAAGCTGTTATTTTTTATTGAAATACACCATTTAATTCATTTTTTTTTTTGTAACCCAATAGGAGAGGAAAGCGTGAGGAAGAAATGTTGCATCTTCTTGGTCACTTTCCATCAGAGAACATTAGAACCAAGCTCTCCAATTACCTTGTGTAAGAGATTTAGTTTAGTTTTCTTTATAATAATGTGCTTGACTACTGACTAAAACATATTTACATTCACTCAGAAAATGTGGAAATGTTTTCTTTATATACTGCTTGCGATATCTTTTCATTTTACATTATGTTCATGCTCTGGTTTATGAAATCATTTTAAGCATTGATTGTCCATACAAAAAGTACTGATAATCATAATTTTCACAATCATGTTTATCTACTGGAGGAAGGAAAGAGTAAATGTAGTTGATTACTTTATGTATTAATTTTGTGCATCCAATTTATCAAGCCATTATTGTGCTCTTTAAACTTGTTTTAAAGATCAAGAGCATGCTGCTCATAAGTGGAAGGGCCAACGTCCGAAAAGAGGGTTTTGCCTGCCACTACCACACAAACTAAGCAAAACCTTGTCTTGAAATATTATTTACCAGACACTATTTTTTGTCAAAAGGACCGCTTTATTGGACTCCCCCTTCAATTTATGGGTGACTGCTACATATTTTTTCTAAATTATAAAAATATTGTGTATTAAGTTTGTGTGTAGTGGCAGCCAACTCAAAAACTAAGAATAATATTCGACTTTGACCCTCTGCTTATCAATACTTATTATAATAGTTGTGTGAAAGTTATGGATGATTGCCAAACTTTGATTTTTACAGGTAATTATCTTTCAAAAGTCTGCAAAGTTTAGCTATTGAAATGATTGTTTGAATTGAATTTGATTAATTCTAGTGAGAAGACTGAAGAGGTGAAGAGATGTAATAATAAACTTAATCTTGCTGGGAGGGATCTCTCAGCTAAGCAGGCCAACAAGAAAACAATCATGTGAGTATTTTATCTTTCTCTTAAAGGTATAGACAGTTCTGGTCATGCGATTGCATTTTGAAAGAAACATTGTGAAATTGATCAGAAAGGGTTGATCATCTAGCATATAAGTATTGGTGTGTACTGCAAGGTTCTGGAATCATCAAAATGATAAGAAATTTGGCCCAGTCTTGGTAAAGTTACAAGACTACGCGATATCTATCCAGTCCAGATAGATATAATAATTTACCAAATATATCAATTAGTAGGCGGTTTCCTGGCAAAATTTGTATCATCATGTTTTAGTCAAAACATATTCTTTAATATGATTGGTAATAAGAGCTTCCATTTCATTTTTTGAGAGGGGGCCTTTGCTTGTGCTTGTTGTAGACAGGTGGTCTTTGTACATGTAGACAGGTGTTCACTAAAGCAGGTTTGACTGTATCTAAGGGTACATTTGAGACCTTCTATTTTCCTTGCAAATACATTTTAGTAAGAAATGCTGTCATCATCAAAGATTTGGAAGGCATACATATCGGTATGCCAATGAATAAATGAAAACAATTTATTTGAGAGTTTAGAACTATCATTGTTTCTCTACAAAGACTGAAGAGGTTTAATTATTGCTACAAGGCGTTTTGCTGCTATTCTGTTATATTTTATGTGCTTTTATATTTGCTTGGTAAATGATTTTTTTTCTTTTATAAGTTATTCAATTTATTAACTCTTCTGTCTTTCAGGGACCAATTGAAGAAGAAAGAAGATGAATTGAGAAGCAACACAGATCAGCTGATGTCAGCTTGTGGTAGTCAAGATATCGATGAATCTATTCAACAAATCACACAATCTATCAACAGTCTTCAGAAGTAAGTAATGATAATAATAATGTACTATTCTGCTTTTTATATGAGTACATGATGTCTTATTACTACCATCTTCATCATCCACTAGATAACCTAGAACTGAATGATGTTAGTGCTGCTGCTGATATTGAGTGATGACAGCCATTATGATGCTCATTTGCCATAAAATAATTTGAATGAAGAGCATATTCAAATTCAAATGATTGCTGCATGTCATGGGTTATGCTATCATAATTATGGCATGATGATAATAATAATTATATTTGCTTATGTAGCGCCTAACACATACTTTATCAGAAGTCTCTTAGCGCTTTACAATAATTCAGCATAATTACCCTGGCTTTAGCAGAGCAGCTGTCACGCGCTCTGCGTTTCAAGGAATAAATTCTTACCAGGTCCCCATTCACTTCACCTGGGTGGAGTATGGCAAATGTGGATCAATGTCTTGCCAAAGGACATTAGTGCCGCGTCGGGACTCGATATGATATAGAATCTTGTTAATCTATCATTGATTTGAGAGATTTTGGTATCTTATGACATTAACAGAGATTTATTCTAGTCCTTTGAGAGTGTACCGGTGTGTGAAAAGAGAAAATGAAATATACCTCGATCATCAGGAAACAAGCCAGGACCCCGTCTTATAAATAAGAGATAGGAGACTGCAAACTTGCAATTGATTGGACGACTTGCAAAATATTCGGATCAATCTTAACTCTTTATAAGATGAGGCCAAGAAGTCAATACAACAAAATTAAAGAATTTGTTGGCTTTTCGCACTTCTACATACTTTCAACATTACATTTCTGCTGTTTTTGTGCTGATTGCAGTGAGCGTGGAGCATTGACAGGTAGCAAGCATCTGTTTGATCGATACATCCAATCCTTGCAACGAACTGATGCACTCTGTCCTCTCTGTCACCGTGGCTTTGATTCAGGAGTAGAGGTCCAGGAACTCGTTCAAGAGGTATGGTCTAAAGCTAAATGCTGCTACCTTGTTTAGTGTTCAACAATAAGGGATAGAGCAACGTCGATCTGGCGGTGCTCAGTGGCTGTCTGGCTCAATTGGGCAAAAAGAATTTCCATTTTCGGTTTAACTTAATAATTTAATAAAATTTGGAGTGGACTTTAAAAGATTATTATTATTATTAATGCTAAACCCGATGTTGTGTAAACTTATGAATTTTCTTCTCTCTAACTCTCCTCTTACACTGTACTCATGCTAAAATCAACTTGTGAACTCTTGCACTACAAAAATGAACAGCTTATTCTTATTAAAAAGAGACAAAAACAAAATGACGTCTTCTTCTCTACCCTTTCTACTAAATTTGTTTGTGATTTGTTGAAAAGTTGACTTCGTTCTTTCAGCCTACTTCTTCTTTAATTTGTTCTTTTTGTTTTACACTTCCAGCTACAAGACAAACTTCGCCTGGCTCCAAGCAAGCTAGCAGAAAAGGAACGTACCATTACGAAGCAGAGGGAAAAATCTGATCGTCTGTTGGTACTCAGACCAATTAAGGATGCTGTAAGTTTCGTATTGCTCCCCTTAAAAACTACAAGTAGCTCTCAACCCATTGGCTACAGGAATCAGGTGGTCCCTACGTTAAGTCCTTGGGAATGAGAGAATTCAGTAGTCAATGGGTTTAATAGCTCAGATGGTGATCAACATATCAGTATAATACAACATACTCATTGACAAAATTCTTCCTTTTCATAGTAAATGTTTTGATGCAGAATTCTGATTGGGTCACTGAGCCTGTCATAAACTGACAGATCACTTTTGATGATGAATGATTTTATTCTCTAAAAATCTGTAAGAAATACTTTGCCAAACATATGGAACACTCTACCTCAAGTCATATGCTTAGATAAAAACAATTCAATGTTTAAAAAACAAATGAAACTGACCTTGTATTCTGTGTGCCGTTGAATTTACCTTCCAAACCTTTTCGCCCCCTTTTAAATTATTTCATACATGTTTCTGTAGTTTTTTGTCTTTATATTGTGTTTATCGCTGTCTTTTGTGATATATTTAACTAATATATACTCAGTAATATAAATTATTATATTCAGGGGAAATTTGTTAAACAAGGCCACCAGGGGCTTTTCCTCTGTTCTCCTATTTCATTTGAAGTTATTGTATAAACTGAACATTCTTTGTATGTATATATACATGTATGTTTATTTGCATTTGCTGTGTTGTTTATAAAAATGAAATGAATAAACGAACGAACAAACGTACAAATTATCTGAATCCACTTTGCTACTCTCTCTCTCCAGGCAAAGAAGCTGTCTGAGCGAGAGATCCCAGACCTCAAACTGAAGTTATCTGCTGTCAATGCTGATATTGAAAAACTCAATGCAACCATTATGGAGGTAAGTTCTATGATGATGTAAGGAGTAGTACGCAGCACGTTTCTGTATCTTCTAACAAAGAGCTTAGTGAATATTCGCAGGAACTTTGTTACAAGCAGTTGGTATTCATTTACACTCTAAAAAAGGGCAACATATATATGAGCCTTCAATACTGATTCATATCAGATGATGTAGCCTGTATACCATGAAATGTCACCATATTGGTAGGGATGATAGTGACTCTCGACTGCAATTGATTTTGTCTTTGGTCGATTCTCATTTTGTTTTTCTTGAATAAAGGACTTTTTTTTATGTCTCTGAAACTCTTCTCATATTCTAACTTTTATTCATATTTTCTCAACCTTTAATTTAATCCATTTGTGTGTCTATGTTTTCTCTGTAAGCTGTAGGGAGCCTTGGTGTATTGAATGTATATGGCAGAAGACATGAAACCAGAGTTCTAATTTTGTCTGTCTTTCTATCCCCTTGTCTTTCTATCCCCTTGTCTTTCTATCCCCTGATCTTTCTTTCCCGTAGGCTGAAGATAACGTCAGTATGTTGCAGGTTGATGAAGCGATGGCGAGGGATATGAAACCTGATATCCAGATACTAGAGAAGACACTCACAGAGCTCCGAGACCTGGAACGCAAGATTGGAGAACAGGCCAAGTACTTCTCAGGATCTGGTAAAGAACAATTCTATACAGGCAATTCATACAAGAATTTAATAACAGTTAAAAACAAATTTATTCATACCCTTACCAAGTTTTGTATTTTTTAATTATGTCAAAAATGTATTTGCCCCAATTCATATTTCTTCAGAATATGACATGTATTAAAGCTTACCATACTTTAAAAGTATACAACAAAAGCCCTAATTCAACCAGCCCACGTTTTATTATTGAGTTATGAAAAGCACAAGAAACATCAAATTTACAAGACGTATGAATAATTCTGTTGTTAACTGAATTTCTTTTGCCTGGTGGATGTATTGAACATTTTGAAAGAAGGCAATGATTATTAACTAATATGATGAGATAGTTAGATAAACATTTAACAGACATGTGATTTGGAATTCCTCTTTCTGCTATGCTTTTTATTTTTTACCATCTAGTTTACATGTAGGTTAGTGTGAGAATTTGATCACGATTATAAGATTGACATCATGTGTTCCTTGTCTAAGATTTTGCATTTTCACAATTTTCTTAAACTATATTATTTTCCGTGCTATGTAACTAATTTGTGTGTGCATATGTCTTCCTGTGTTACATTGAAAAAGGGTATACCGGTAAGAAAATATTCAGCAAATAGTATTGATTTATTTAACCAATTAACTAGATTTTTATTACCTTGTAGTAAGATGATGTTTGAAGGTTTGCATGGTGGTATGAATAATCACGGAAGAGGTTTACGGTACACCATGTGTAAAGTCCTCGAGGGACTGAGGAAAGTAGATAGAAAAATGGAAGTGAGATGGAAAGGCGAGAAAGTGGAGGTTGGAAGGAAGAGTATCTTTCGGAAGTGAGTATAGTCCTGAGAAGGACTGTAAACCAGAAAGTTGTAGGCAGGATGAGAGGTTAGAGTAGAAGACTGGATTGAGTTGGAGAGTTGAGTAGGCGAGTAGAGTTGCAGAGCAGGAGCAAGAGAGTAAACTCGACGTTTCGGACAGGTTGACTGTCCGTCTTCAGGAGTGAGTGTTCGCTAGGCGTGCGGCGGTCCTTATGGCGTGAATGCGGACTTGGGGGAAAGCGTTGGGCCGGCGGGCTCGGCAGGTTGGCAGGCAGCTGTCGGTGGTGGCGCGCGGTTGCGTAAATTGGCGGGAAACGAGTGGGCGGCGGCTATGCGGACGTCGTGTGGTTGGAGTCGGCGGGGTAGCGGGGGGGGGGGGGGGGTTGTCGGTCGTTGAGTGGGTTTATCGATCGGCGGTGAGGACGGCTATTAGTGGTGTCGCTCTGTGTGTGTTGGTCGGCGGTTTCGGCGTTGGCGTAGGTTGTAGCGAGGTGTGGGCATGGGCGGTGCTTGTGTGGGTGAGGTGGCTAGTTGAGAACGTGTAGTGCTTGGTTGAGTGGGTGTGGTTGTAGGTGGTGTCCGGGCTGACGGATGGATGGATTGGTGAAGTGTTGGTAGTTGGCGTGTTGGTTGTGGAGTTGGTTGAAGATTGGTCGGAAGTAGGATGGTGAGGGAGGATTGGGTGCCAGATACTGTTGATGTGAAGGCCTGGGTCTTGGGGTACGGTGTTGTGTTGGTGGATCTCGATGGCTTCTCGGATCCTTCGGGTGTGCCAATGTCGGATGGTGGTGATGAGGTGACTTTTATCCCAGTGAATGCGGTGAAGCTCTTGTTGTGCGTGCTTGACGATGCCTGACTTGTCCCAGTCGCTACGTCGGTGGTGGGTCTTGTGTTCTTTAAGTCGGGTGTCGAAATCGCGGCCGGTTTCTCCAATGTAGACTTTGCCGCAATCGCAGGGAATCTTGTAGACGCCTGGTTGTTTGTTGGATGGGTGCTTGTCCTTGTGAGAGTGAAGAGTGGAGTGAAGCTTGTGGTTGGATTGGTGTCTGACGAGGATGTTGGCTGAGCGGAGGATGCGTTGTAGTCGGTGTGATGTCTTGCCGATATAGGGAAGTACGATGGTGGCGGTGGGCTTGGTATCAGGTTGGGTTCCGGTGGTGGTGTTGCTGGTCTTGTGGTAGGGAGTTCGGGTACTGATTTTCCTTCTTGGGTACTGGTTGATGGAAGTAAGTGCGTGCGTGATGTGCTTGAGTTCTTGCTGGAGATGTGCTTTGTCACTAAGTTGGTAGGCTCGTCTGATGAGTGAGTTGGAGACTGATTGGTGGACTGATGGATGGTGGTGAGATCGGAAGTTGAGGTAGCGGTCTGTGTGGGTTGGTTTCCGGTATACTTGGTGCGCTGGGAATCCTGATGGTGTCTTGGTGATGAGTACGTCTAGGAAAGGGATTGAGTTGTCGTGTTCGGTCTCCATGGTGAACTTAATGCTGGGGTGTTGGTTGTTGATGTGGTCGAGGAACTGGTGGAGGTCTGGTGTGCTGTGTGGCCAGATGACGAAGGTGTCGTCGACGTAGCGTAGCCAGAGTGAAGGAGACTTGTCGGCGGACTTGAGTGCTTGGTGCTCGAGGTGTTCCATGAAGATGTTGGCGATGATTGGAGAGAGTGGAGATCCCATGGCTGCTCCTTGAAGTTGTTTATAGAAGTTGCTGCGCCACTTGAAAGAGTTGGAGTGGAGGCAGGTGAGAAGGAGGTCGTGGATCTGGTCAGGTGTAGTAACTTTTGGAATCCTGGAAAAAATATGTCAACTATTTAATTCAAGGATTCCTACCAAAGATATTTTACTGATTTGTTGCAAAAGACATTTGTTTAATCTGTCCTTCATTATTCATGCGTGTGTCTCTCTCTTCTCAGATATAAGCAGAACTCTTCAACAAGTCAACACTGAGACAGAAGAAGTCAAGATCAAATTGTGAGTCACATTTTATTTGTTTTAATAATAGCACTGGTATCTGCCAGGTAGGCGCTCATTTGCTCTAAAATGATCTGCATTAAACTCTTCTTTACATTTTTTTCTACACTACACCCCACATTCTTAGCATAGTTACCTATGTGCTTTCTCAGTAATGCACAGGCATGTAAGGAAATGTTTCATGATGTACAAATGACATTGGTTATTTTTACTCAATGTTGGTTGCAATAAAGGTCATTCTAAAAATTTCATAAGTTACAATAATGAATGATTAAATGAATGAGTAAATAGAGTCATTTTCTTTTTCTTCTTTTCTTTTTTCTTTTTAGGAATACAGTGAGGAGTACCCTAGAGTTGAAGCAACGTCAGAGACAGGAACATGTTGACAATGTGAACATGATGAGAATCAGCATCAATAGCATCACCAGTGAGACATTACGTCTGTCTGCTAAGCTTCAGAAGAGAGAGAAGCTAGAGAGTGAGCAAGCAGAACTGAGTACAAACACTAGAACATTCCAAAGAGAAATAGAGGTAGGAGGATACACTATGAATATGACTGACAAAGAAAGCGGACAAAATATACAGTTCCTCAGGTAGACAAAGGAACATCCCTTCACTGCTATTATGTAAAAATGTGTAGAACAGGTGTCACATGCATATTCACCTTTTTACATAAAAGCAGTGAAGGGATGTACCTTTGTCTACCTGAGGAACTGTATATTTTGTCCACTTTCTTTGTCCGTCATGTTCATAGTGATATGAAATATGAAGTGGTGGTGGTGGTGATGATGATTGAATTGAATTGAATTAAATTTCTTTATTGTCATGCACAAAATAAAATGAAGGCATAAAAATCGTTTTACAGCTCACATTTGTATAAAATATAACAATACATTAACATATCATAGACAGTAACTACAAATAACATAAATAACATAAGAATGTAATATAATTTAACATCTCTGTTGAGAGCCAGGGGAATTATTTGATTATTTGTACTTCCCTGGCTCCCAACAGACAATACTAACTTAAATAAATAGCAGAAAATGTACATGACAACAATCAATGTCATATAACATATAAATAGAACAAGTCACAGCAAAGATCTAAAATCAATTATTCATCAATTGTTAAAAATTCCAGATAAAAACTATTTATTTTGGGTAGCAGACATAAACTAAATGTACATCATACTGGATGGCAAAGAGGAAAGACGAGAGAGAACGAGAGAGAGAAAGGGAGAAAGGGAAAGGGAAAGAGAGAGTGGAAGAGAGGAACAGTTCAGTGTGAGATGATGCATAAACAATTTCATTCAAAACATTGCTTTGTAATAGACATTATTTATATTGCACCTGTGCTTAGTACTGTTACATATATGAAACACTGCTATGCATGCCAAGAAGTACAAATACAACTGTATGCTAGTACATGTACATATAGATGGTAGATACACTGTACAGTTGAAAGAAGAAAATTGATGTCAGATAGAAGAGGCTAGTCTATTAGAAGAGAGACAAGAAGGAAAGAAGAAGAAAGAAGAAAGAAAGAAAAGCGGAGAAAAGGAAAGAGGAAAGAAAGGAAAAGGAAAAGGAAGAAAAGTGAAGTGTGAGATATTGAAAATATTGCTGCTTGTAAGTGTCGGCTTGCATGGTGGTAGATATACAGTAGGTTTGCGGTTGCACCATGTGTGTGAGAGAGAGAGAGGTTCGAGGAGTCCTGAACAGACTACAACGCCCCCTACGTCGGGGACACACACAGCGTCTCGCCGACAACACACCCCACTCATCGACTCGAAACTCTCCTAAGTCCGCAACCCGGAGACTCCAGCCCAGACGGATAGTCAGACGAATTACCAGCCGACCATCCATGCCCACTCCCCGATGACTCAAGCCGACACGGTCACCTATTTTTCCCTGACGTCCGCACACCGGTGACTTAAGCTCACGCATGCCAGCTATTCCCCACTCCTGATGACGGATAGTCAACCTGTTCGAAACGTCGAGCCACTCATCCTCTCCAAGCGCAATAGTTCTCCTGAGAACTATATGCTAAGAAAGATAACAAACAGTCCTTTTCAGGACTACACTCCTCCAAGAAAGATTACCGAGTCAGAGTCCTTTTCAGGACTCCTCAAACCTCTCTCTCTCTCACACACATGGTGCAACCGCAAACCTACTGTATATTGAAAATATTGTTGAATTAAATTGAATTGATGAGTCCACATGTCACTTACAAACTACCAACCACTCAACCATAACAGCAGGGAGGACCCCTCCCCCTTGACCTTATACAAGGGGGACCTTATACATGATGATGATGATGGTGTAAGTTGTAGTGGTGATGGCGGGGTTGGTGATGAGGATGGTGGTGGTGGTGGTGGTGGTTGTAGTGGTGGGGGTGGTGCTGATAATGATCATGATGATGGTGGTCATGGTGGTGGTGGTGGTAGTGGTGATGATGATAAGGAGGAGGGGGACGTTGTTGTTGGTGGTGTTGGTGCTGCTAGTGGGGAGGAGGGGGACGATGATGATGATGGTGGTAGTGGTGGTGGTGATGTTGGCTGAGGTAATGATGATGGGGATGAAGAGGAGGATGATGATGATGGTAAATTGGTAATGGTGATGGTGGTTGTAGTAATTGCGATAAGGATGATGAGGATAGTGATTAAATTGATTGTGATGATGGTGGTAGTGTTAGAGTATGGTATTGAATACCTATGGAGATGATGGTGATGATTAACTATATACTAAGTTCTATTTATATTTCTTAACAAGCTTAGAAATCACAATTGAGCATTATTTGAATAATAATCCATTACTATGCAGGCAGTAGAGAATTAGATGTAACCCATGTTCATAACCAGTATATTAGTATTACAATATATATTTGTTATTGCTTACCCTCCTGTTTTCTTTCTTGCCCTTGTTCCTCTCATAACAGGATTCCAGACAAGAACAGAGACCGATCAAGGTAATTACATAGTGTGTCCAGGCGCGTTAAGCACTATGTGAGATTTGAAAAATTGACTCTGAATAATTAGTTTGTATTAAAGCTGCATATCTGGTCTAACTGTTGATTGTAATGATAGTAATAATAATAATTTAAGATTTACAAAGCACACATATCTGACTATAATAGCACCCAAGAATAAAATTACATGAATACAAAAGTTAAAAACCACCAGAATGATGGTAATGGCAATGCAATAGTCAGATATACTAATAGGGTACTAAGGGAAATTGCATATATATATTTATGTGTGAAGCGAACCCAGGAATAGCGGACATGTTGAATAGAATGACGGTGGTCAGAACAATCATTAAACTGTTTGGTTCACTTAGGTATTTGATTATCGCATCCCAAGTTTCTGATTGGATAGAAGCAAGATGTGATCAGCTCTTTGTAGGGTTTCGAGTGACAGGTGTATCCCCTATGTGGAGGTATCGTGGTTTAGTGGTTCATTCTCTTGACTCTCAATCCAAGGGTTGAGGGTTTGAATCCCAGCTCAGCACTAACGTCCTTTGGCACCCCGGTGTAAATATGTATCTGGCAATTGCTAGGGTAATAATAATTGCAGAGCCCTCAGGAAGAACAGCATTTATGCTGATGAGGCTTTCGTGGGTAAACAATATTATTATTTTTATACTGACCCAGTTCTCTGGATGTTGTAATTAAAAAAAAAAAAAGAAGCAGATTCTGTTGTGTTTATCTTCACTACACCAGGAGATGTTTATATGTATGTCATCAGTAAGTTAATCTCAGATTTTTCAAAATGTAGAGAAAAATCGTTTTTGTCATTCTTGTTTAAAGTCGTTGTGTTGATTTTGCTTGTATTATTACACTAACAATGTTCCATACTTGACGCTTGTTTTTGTTTTTCTTCTGGTAGGATAAGCTTCAGAAGTTAGCTCAAGATAAAATTGCTATCACTCAGAAGAAAGAGAGTGAAATCAAAGAAATCAGAGAGAAGGTATGTATTATAAAGGGTAGATAATACATCGAAATAGGATCAGACATTTCATTTATGTTGATTATTAAGTCTGGAGCACTTTACTTTATAAGCCTCGTACTGATATGAAGCGGTAAACCACAGCGGTTGTTATTTTTGCTTTATCTTGTAACACAGAGCTCAATTATTAAACATGAGACCATTGTTGGTATTATGAACCATAACAATGTTTGCTCCAATTGAGTTTGGCATAAAAATCATAGCCAATTACGTTTGGAAGTACCTGTACTAAAGCTTCATGGTGAATTAATTTTAAAAACCCAAAGTTTATGTGATGTTATATAAATGTGGAGCCATGTAACGCTGTTAAAAAAAAGAAATGCATGTCAAGCAAAGATTTTGAAAAAAAACAAGTGAAACAGGAATAATTCTGGAAAGGCACATATATATGCATTGCTTAAAAATGTTAAACAAATGATTTCATCTTCCAGATGTAGTAGGAGACCTCATACCATTGTTACGTGGACATCGTCATGGTTTTGCCCCAACCTCATGGATTGACCTACCGTATATATGTTTCTTTCAGATTGATGAGGTCCAGCAGCAGCTGAGAGATATCCGTGCAGGGACATCAAACATTGCAAAGTAAGTCCATCTTCTACTTCCACTTACCTCGGTTTAGGGGCCATGTTTGTTTTGAGAGAAACTTCCTTCATTGATTGTTGATGAAGTTTTATTTAGAATTTCGTCATCAAAGGCACCTCAAAATAGGTGCGTAGATTTCAGCATGATCATTTTAACCCCTCATAAAGTACATATCAGGAGTATTATTTCCTTGGAAAATGTTTGTTACCTTTGATCATCTCCCCCCCCCCCCCCCCCCCAAACCCCAGGGATATTAATCACTTCCAGTAGTACTTCTAACCGATGTAAAAATACTTTCTTGGAGTTCTTTTCGGATTTGTTGTTGTGTATAAAGTACAATTTTTCTTGCAGTGATATTTTTTTCAAATGTTTTTTTTTACTAGAGCGCTGTTACTGGAGCTTTTAAGAGCTAAATCACACACAGCTCCTGTGAATTATTATTATTATTATTTTTTTTTTTTTTTTTTTTTTTTTTTTTTTTTGCTGCTCCTAATCTCTCTGTATTTGTGTTTTTTATTATCAGGTATGTGACGGATGGGAAGGAGTCTAAATTGGATGGTGTAGAGGTGAAGATCATGGACCTTAATGAGAAGCTGACTAAATTGGGTGAGGATCTTAGTCTAATGACAGCTACCATTGAACAACTCAAAGATGACATCAGTAACCAGAAGGTAATGCTATTTTATTCATTTTCAATTCATGTAGATCAATTTAAGTTCTTCAGTCTCAAGCTAATCTGATCCAATCCACAGAATACTATGTCTTGGTTTAATGCCTTTTATTTGCAGTTACTAATATCTATATGAAGGATGTATGGACCAACATTAGATTTGTAATCCACAAGTGTTTTTATTCATTTCAACACATGGGGCGGATGGGCCCCTTCAACAGAAGGGGGTTTTCAAAGGGGTCCACAAAATAAAAACAATTAAAAAAACTATTAACATGAGAACAAAGAGGAAAAACAAACAAACAATATATACCGGTATACCGTTTTATTAAAATGTGCAGACAAAATCATGTCAAGATTTACCGTTTTTCCTGTGACTCAGTGTTAACCATATTATGTAGGGTGATGGTCTCTACACTCTGGGTTGGTGGGTTGGTTTGTTAAGACCTCTTTAGATAAGAGTATAGTACTTAATTCAATATCTTGTGTAAATTTTTGTAGTGGTAACCATTTCTATTGCAGTTATTGCTGTAATTTCTTCATCAAGATATGCTATGTCATATGGGGATGTTTTGGCAACTTTTTTTTTGGTCCCATAATACGAGCTTTCTTTAATGGGTAGGATCTTTGACAAGGGCTCATATTCATGAAACCTAACTAAGCTAAGTAAGTACTGTAGCCTATGTAATTAATTGACAACTAGCGCATTACGGTTTTATGAATGTGGGACCTGTTAATGTGGGAGTCTTCAATGTTATGTGGTGGTTATTTTACCTGACTGCTAAGAAAGCATGAAAGCTTGTTAGTAAGCAACCAGACGGCCGACGGCTTTAGGTTCTCACTGAGGGACCTGGTAATGAGGATTAATGCCTTGCCAAAGGGCACTAGCGCATCGACTTGGTTTAGAACCCGGGTCACCGGATTACGAAACCACTGCTCTACCGACTGAGCTATCGCGCCTCCTCTTCAAGACAGGATCTTATGGAATGTGGGGTAAGTGCATATCATGACCATCTCTTCAATGCTCTACTCATTAGATGAAGACTGGGTAAAGTACCTATGTGTGCATGTCTTGTCTCCCTCCAGGTGAAAGAGATGGAGTTAGGGAATAACATGCGCCTGAAAAAGTACCAGCAAGAGGTTGAGAAGAAGAGCGGTGAAATGGAGAAGCTTCAGGAGAAACTAGGTGGTTATAATCTCATCACTATCGAGAGAGAGAAGACAGAGATGGAGAAGAAGAAAGTTACTCTTAATAGAGAGGTAAATCATAATAATATTCTGCTTTTATATAGCGCTTAATACATCTTAACGTAACGATATCATGTAGAAACCTTCTTTGATATTGTCCCATGCAGGTACGTACAAAATTTCTCTTCACAAAGTCCATTGTTTTTTCTCTTTAATGTATATGTTTTTTTCCCCTTTTTATGCCTCCGTTACGAAGTAGCCGGAGGCATTATGTCCGTCCGTCCTTCCGTACGTCTGTACGTACGTCCCGTTCTCGTGATCGCGTTATCTGAAGAACCGATTGATGGATTCCTGCCAAACTTTGGTCATGTATGTATCTTGCAGAGCCGATGAACTGATTAGATTTTGGGGTCACGAGGTCAAAGGTCAAAGGTCACAGGGCTCATTATGTCTGCAAAAACAGCTCGTGATCGCGTTATCTCAAAAACCGATTGATGGATTCCTGCCAAACTTAGGTTATGTATGTTACTTGCAGAGCTGATGAACTGATTAGATTTTGGGGTCATGAGGTCAAGGTCAAAGGTCATGCGGCTCATTATGTATGCAAAAATAGCTTTTGATCGTATTATCATTAGAACAGATTGATAGATTCCTGCCAAACTTAGATCATTTATGTATCTTGCAGAGCCAATGAACTGAGTAGATTCTTGGTTCATAAGGTCAAAGGTCAAAATCCATGGGCTAATTATGTATGCAAAAATATGGATTACTATTTAACTCAGGACATCTTGCAGAGCCAATGAACTGAGTAGATTTTAGGGTCATGAGGTCAAAGATCAAAGGGTCATATATGTATATGAGCAATTGCTTGTAATCACGATATTCTGAGAACCTGTTAATGGATTACAATTGAACTTGAATTTGAAAAATTTCTTCTGTTTTGGTTTGTAAAATTGCTCTATGAAGGAGGCATCATTTTCGACTGCGCGCAGTCGAAGTTCCATTTAGTTTTTTAATGCTCTAGGGTCTAATTTGAAAGAGAATTGCCTTTCTTTATTTTCATTTTTCACACTGACATGTTCATTTAAAACCTCAGGAAACAATCTATGCTTATTTTCAAAAAACATCTCCGTTGAGTGTAACACTATCATCTAAAAATATTCATTGGTATTGGTACCGGGGAACTACACAAATTCACTTCACAGATTCAGAGTCCGTTGTGTTTCCTCTTTTAGTTAATTTTCTTTCTTATTTTTTACCAGAAAAATCAGCTTGATGGTAGATCCACAGAGTTGAGGAAGGAGGTCCAGAGACAAGAGAGGGAGCTAGAGAGTGACTCGTACAAGAATGCGGAGAAAAACTACAATGATATGATGATCAAATGTAGGGTGAGTGGATTATCATGCGTAGTTAGCTTGGAGTAGGTTAGAATAGCTATATATGAATGTTTACCGCATTTGAGATTATTGCTGTCACAATACACATTGTAGGGGTCTTTAAATTGTTAGTTGTTGTTTTTTATTACAATTTAAATCAAATTATTCAAATAAATTAATAAAACCTCTGATTTGGACTTTGGATTTGGAGAAGAAATCATACATTTTTTTGTGTGTGTTTGTGAACCCTGTTAAAAAATCTTTACCATTACAAACCAAGTTTGAGATTGTAATATTGACTAATACTGCTTTCAAACTGGCTTCAATCGGAGTCACACCGATGAAAATACCGATTTAATTTTTCTTATGTAAACAAAGGTGAAACCGCCGTTTTCTCTCTGTTACTTTCATACTGCCGGTGAAATTCACTCGCTGTGGCGAGCCCTTGCCGGAAGTGAACAATTATTGCGTAATTATTAAGCCCGAGCTCCATCTAGCTAGCATGCAGCATGTTTAACCATAAGTCAACAAACACAGCTGGTTACACTAAAGCGCGCGTACACTGCGACCTTTGACCATTATAATCGCTGTTTTAATCGCCTTTTTCTCCCGAACGCTTTCATACTGGCCATTTCATCGGTGTCACACAGATAAAATGAGAGTTTCTCCTGCTCTTGAGCAGGAGAATTTAATCGCCTATTTCTCTTCTTTTCATTTGCTAGTTAATCGCCTTTTTCTCCTCTGTTGCTTTCATACTGGCCGTTTCATCGGATGCGTCCGGATGCATCCGATGAAAATCAGGCCAGCTAGAAAAGGGTATAAGAAGTTTGTAATGTTAAGAATTTATTTTCTTTATGTACAAACAAGTGTCTCTGTGTTTTCAATGTAATTCATTTCATCAAATGATTTTGTCTTTGATTCTTACAGACAACAGAGATTGCCAACAAGGATCTGGACAAATACTACAATGCTTTAAACAGGTAATAAGAACTTAGAAGAAAATGAGATGGAAATGAAGTATTAAAGACTTATTTATTTAGGATAAAGGAGAGAATGAGGATTAGATCACTGCTCTGTAATATAAATATTCAACGTACAATCAGTCGAACAAACAAAACTTTATCTTCAATTTTGCTGCGATTCATTGTTTGTATATTGAAGTGCAGTGTATCTATAAGATAAAAATTAATCTGATGTTACTAAATATTAAGATGTTACAATTGATTGAAGGAAAATATGTATAATTAATCATAACTTTTATGTGACAGGGCCCTGTATATATTACAAATATCAAGCAAAGCAAAGCAATGTAAATTATCTTTATTTCAAATGGAAATTACCTGTCCATATCCGAGCTTTTAAGCCGTTGCTAATGTGTGGATTATGTATTAGGCCTATGGAAACGAGAGAATGCAATGGCTTAAGAAACTCTATTGTGAAACTTAATTGATATAAATGTATGGAAAATAAGAGTATTAGTTGTGCCATTTGCATGTATTCAAGCATTGATTTACACCTTTATCAATTTTTTGCCATTTTTTGTTGTTGCGATGTTATACTTGGCAGTTGTGCCGTCTATGTTATTGAAGGAATGTAAGCTTCTTTGTCTTCTGAAGACAACTGCTGTAGGACTTGATTCATGGTGTAGTAGAGGTGTCATGGTCTAGTGGATATGTCACCGGACTGTGGATCACAAGGTCCGCGGTTCAAGTCCCGCCGCAGCACTAATGTCCTTTGGCAAGACATTGATCTACATTTGCCACTCTCCACCCAGGTGTTAAATGGGTACCCGGTAGGATGCGAAAGCTAATGTGGTTAGATTAGCAAGTGTGCGCTTGTAAAAATGACGCCTGGCTGGAATGCTCCCCAGGGAGTGGAGAATGTGCATACATTGTGTGCGGGTAAGCCTGAATCCAATGACCGGGGTAATAATATACTTACCTGTAAAGCGCTTTGAGAGGGCCTCCGGTCCTGAAAAGCTCTATACAAGAACAAGCTATTATTATTATTATTATTAGTTATGTTTGTTTGTTTGTTTATTTTTTTGATTTTGTGCAGTGCTATTAACACTTATCACAGTCAGAAGATGTCAGAGATCAACAAGATTGTACGAGATTACTGGCGCATGACATACAAGGGAAGCGGTAAGAACTTGAGGGCTTCTTGGAGTTTGTTTGTAGAGCGAAGATATAGGCTTTCAGATATGAATCATTAAGCTATGGCTTTTTTTTTTACAGCATGTAAATGAACGGCAAGTGCATGCAACAAAGTTCCTACCCATATACACTATTAAGCTATATGTGTTCTAACATACAGAAATGTGAAGCTTATTTATACACTAACGTCATCATGGGGAAAAACAGTGTTTACCACGTCAGATTTAGCTTAACAAGGCTTAATTGGTTCAACATTACATTACAGCATGTCACCAGCAAAAGTATAAGTTCAGCCAACAAAATTTAATTTTTAGTTCTTATGAATTTATTGTATAGTTAATAATGCACCTACACGAGATTCAAACATAAATGCATTTTAGATTTAACAAAAGTTTGAAGTTACTAACCTGACAACGTTTTTACAATCATAAGTCATTTAATCTGTAGTTAAACTATTTGTACACAAATATTACATTTTACTGCAAGATAGTATCCAATTTGTATGGAAAAAACTTTTTTGTATTTGCAATTACTTTTTCATATAAAATATGCAATGTACAAACTCATTTTGTGATGCACCAGTTTTGCATTCATTACCATGTCTGGGGGTGTTTCACAAAGACTAAGATAATAATAATAATAATAATAATAATAGTGGGTTCTTGTAAAGCGCTCATGTCAGTCAGATTTGACCCTCCTGGCGCTCCCGATTATTACCCTGGCTTTAGCACGGCTGCCATACGGCGCTCTAGCATTTCAAGGAATAAATTCCTACCAGGTACCCGTTTACTTCACTTAGACTTAGCTTGGACTTAAACTATGGCAGGCATTCATGCCATTCGTTGCTCTCACCATCGGTCTCCTGTTTATGATCTTTAGATACTATTTTTTTCTTCAATAATGAACTATCAAAAAAGGTAGATTATGTAGATTTGTGACTACAAATGTTACATCCATTGACAAACCAATGCCAGGAATGGTTAGAGGAACTTGTGGCATGAACGGCCTGCCATAGTTCGAGTCCAACTTAAGTCGATCTTAGTCTTTGTGAAACAACCCCCTGGTTACCATTCTCTGTTCCTTTCTCTGCTAGATATTGACTTCATTGAGATAAAAGCTGATGATGAGACGGGAGCATCTACCACTCAAAAGAGGCAGTACAATTACAGGGTTAGTATCTACAAGATCTCATTGCCTTGTCCCTATTATGTAGCACATGAATTTGATATTAAACAGTCATCGTAGTATGTTCACATTTTCATGACTTACTTTGCTGTTTTAGGTGACATACTGCCACCTATAGCAACAATTTTTGATACAATTTTAGCATGATTTTAATACCTATTCCCCATCCCACTGGCATAACTATCAGTAATACATTACTAGAATAGTGTACATGCAGATTTGAATCTAAACTATTTCTTGATAATAATAATATTCTGGATTTGTATGGCACTTGGAAATACATCTTCAATGTCTCTAAGATATACTTGTATTATTGAACGAAAGACCCTATCGGCCATCTGAGGAAAGGAGGGGATGCATAGTTTTTCTTTCTGTCTACCATGAAGTAAAATTGTTAGGAATAATGAAATTGTTTGTTTTATATTATTAGGTTGTCATGGTGAAAGGAGACACAGCTCTGGATATGAGAGGAAGATGCAGTGCAGGTCAAAAGGTCAACAAAACTCGAGTGTTTCTTCTATGCCCTGTCTAATAAAATAATTGCAATCAATTCAAATCTATCACAAACTTGATATCAGCCCTCTCTAATAAACCGTTGCAATCAATGCAATCTATCACAAACTTGATATCAGCCCTGCTTAATAAACCGTTGCAATCAATTCAAATCTATTACAAACTTGATATCAGCCCTGCTTAATAAACCGTTGCAATCAATGCAAATCTATCACAGTCTTGATATCAGTCCTGTCTAATAAACAGTTGCAATCAATTCAAATCTATCACAAACTTGATGTCAGCCCTGTCTAATAAACAGTTGCAATCAATGCAAATCTATCACAAACTTGATGTCAGCCCTGTCTAATAAACAGTTGCAATCAATTCAAATCTATCACAAACTTGATATCAGTCCTGTCTAATAACCGGTTGTGATCAATTCAAATCTATCACAAACTTGATATCAGTCCTGTCTAATAAACAGTTGCAATCAATTCAAATCTATCACAAACTTGATGTCAGCCCTGTCTAATAAACAGTTGCAATCAATGCAAATCTATCACAAACTTGATGTCAGCCCTGTCTAATAAACAGTTGCAATCAATTCAAATCTATCACAAACTTGATGTCAGCCCTGTCTAATAAACAGTTGCGATCAATTCAAATCTATCACAAACTTGATATCAGTCCTGTCTAATAAACAGTTGCAATCAATGCAAATCTATCACAATCTTGATATCAGTCCTGTCTATAAATAAACAGTTGCAATCAATTCAAATCTATCACAAACTTGATGTCAGCCCTGTCTAATAAACAGTTGCAATCAATTCAAATCTATCACAAACTTGATGTCAGCCCTGTCTAATAAACAGTTGCGATCAATTCAAATCTATCACAAACTTGATGTCAGCCCTGTCTAATAACCGGTTGCAATCAATTCAAATCTATCACAAACTTGATATCAGTCCTGTCTAATAACCGGTTGCGATCAATTCAAATCTATCACAAACTTGATGTCAGCCCTGTCTAATAACCGGTTGCAATCAATTCAAATCTATCACAAACTTGATATCAGTCCTGTCTAATAACCGGTTGTGATCAATTCAAATCTATCACAAACTTGATATCAGTCCTGTCTAATAACCGGTTGCGATCAATTCAAATCTATCACAAACTTGATGTCAGCCCTGTCTAATAACCGGTTGTGATCAATTCAAATCTATCACAAACTTGATGTCAGCCCTGTCTAATAAACAGTTGCAATCAATATTGAAGAACCTGTCTAGAAAGGCCACCTGTCTACAGTGGTATCTTTCTATGTTTCCTTAGTTGGCCTTAATAGACAGGTTTGACTATATTTGAAGTTGGCATAATTTGTAAAATTGTTATACCATCTACCACAGGTGCAATCAATTCAAATCTATCACAAACTTGATATCAGTCCTGTCTAATAACCGGTTGCGATCAATTCAAATCTATCACAAACTTGATGTCAGCCCTGTCTAATAACCGGTTGCAATCAATTCAAATCTATCACAAACTTGATATCAGTCCTGTCTAATAACCGGTTGTGATCAATTCAAATCTATCACAAACTTGATATCAGTCCTGTCTAATAACCGGTTGCGATCAATTCAAATCTATCACAAACTTGATGTCAGCCCTGTCTAATAACCGGTTGTGATCAATTCAAATCTATCACAAACTTGATGTCAGCCCTGTCTAATAAACAGTTGCAATCAATATTGAAGAACCTGTCTAGAAAGGCCACCTGTCTACAGTGGTATCTTTCTATGTTTCCTTAGTTGGCCTTAATAGACAGGTTTGACTATATTTGAAGTTGGCATAATTTGTAAAATTGTTATACCATCTACCACAGGTGCTTGCGTCTCTCTTGATACGGCTTGCCCTAGCAGAGACGTTCTGTTTGAGTTGTGGAATCTTAGCGCTAGATGAACCAACTACAAACCTTGATCGAGACAACATTGAGAGCTTGGCACATGCACTTGTAGAGTAAGTCATAGTCCTCTCGTTGCTCTGTCTCTTCCTGCAAACATTTTTACACTGTTGGACTAAATTGTACTGTTTATACAATCTGCTTTTTAACCTGGTTTTAAAATGTAGTCACCTGTAAGTATATAACCCGATGGAGTTCATAAGTGCTGTATTCTGTCTTTAGAAGTTTAAGAGGATAATCGAACAGTGTACATGTTTACTGCAATGAAATTTAAGGCCCTGCAGGTCATATATAAACTTTGATTCAGTCTTTTAAGCCCTTGTGTGTGATATGCATATTAAAATGTTTTTTTGCTTCTTGATATTTAGACCAAAAGCATCCCCAAATTGTCACAATTACCGGTAGTTTTTTCTTGCTTTCAAAAGTTGATCAATTGCTCTCTATATTTGCTCCCTTTCTTCCCTTGCAGCATATTGAAGAGTCGAGAGAACCAAAGCAACTTCCAGCTGTTGATCATCACTCACGATGAAGAGTTCGTTGAACTACTTGGTCACTCAGACTATACTGATAATTACTATCGAGTCACCAAAAATATGTAGTATGTATTCTCAACATTGAGCTATCCTATGTTCCTTTATTTGAGATGACTTGAAAGTCTGTAGGATTTATTGCCTTGCAGGAAAGATTTTAAAAATGTGATTCATGCAGGGGTAATAGCCCTTGGAATGAAACAAAAATAAACTGAACCACAAAATGAGGAAGAGGTGGAGGAAAGAAACTGCAATATTTTATATGCATAAAATAATATTTGGAAGTACTGTGCATGCATGCGTTCTACTTCTGAATTATGAAGATCAGAGTGGCCACTCACTTAAAGTAGATATTCATTGATTTTAAAAACTAACTTTATTTTCATTATTGCAAAATTTATCAAAATTCAATGCTTGGAAACATTCGAAGTAATGATTATTATTAATTACAAAACGCTTAAATACAGCTCTCTGAACGCTGCTGAGATGTGTGAGATCACAGGATGGACATCTCACACATTTTCAGTGCCTGTTTTTTCATCTTCTCTTGAGATCTTTCTCTTACTTCACTACCGTCAGGCTAAATGTATAATCTATTGCCTCACTCTAAACCCTGCGCATTGTTTTATTTTGATGACAAATGCAGTGATACAAAAATAAAGGAATCTGTCGCTTGTAAACAAAATAAGACGCCATTGTATATTCAGCTGCACACTCCGCGGTATGTTCGGCGTTTCAAGAGGGAACAAATGCCGTCCTTAATATCATTCCGGGGGTTTCTCAATTTGAAAGTCTGGTTTCTTTGATTTTTAATTAAGCCCTATCCTGTGTATTTACAAACAAAAGATTTTAGTTATCAGAATCAGTTTTATATCCCTTTTTGAATGGTTTGAAATGCCATCACATTTATATACACTAAACTCATTATATTTGAGAAATAATAGCTTTGCAATTATGTTAATTCTTTATGGGATGTCGTCTGCTTGGGCAGTATTGGTCCATTATGTGACTTCATTAAAACATCGTTATTTTTCTGGCGAATCTCTCTTATATCCCAGATGCTATGGAAGTGGTTGTTTTTGTATTTTCATAAATCACCCGATATGTAGTTGACCGAAAACTTGTACAATGGCCATCTGTTAGCTTACCAGTTTCTAGTGATACATTAGTTGACATATTTGTGATTTTCTTTGAATTTCACCTTTAAAGCTAAATGTCAAGCAACCAATATCTTACTTGAACACTTGCAATTCTTATCTGAATGCTGTGGGTACTCTTATTTGGTATTCTGGAGATATCTTGCAAGATGTGTCTTACTGTCAAAGTAATTTGATTCTGTTAGATAAATACATTGTTTGTGTTTTTATTTCAGTCACAAGTCAACTGTTGTGAAGTATGACATCGCCACTCTACAAGCAACACAGCCAGTTTAGCTACT
The DNA here is from genome assembly GCA_035222895.1 of Strongylocentrotus droebachiensis. NCBI lineage: Eukaryota > Metazoa > Echinodermata > Echinoidea > Camarodonta > Strongylocentrotidae > Strongylocentrotus > Strongylocentrotus droebachiensis. The sequence goes on along the minus strand of JAVYIG010001934.1, from coordinate 223,286 downwards.
TGACCCAACAATATATTGAAAATCAAGTTTCTGCTTTCTGCAAGTAAATCCTTCCAGTGATACTGAGAGAATGAACCTGTGAGCTTGATACAGATTAGTCAATAATATAGTCCAATACCGGAACAAATGAAACAAACTGCAAAGTACGAAGAGTTTCTGGTTTTAGACTGAATGAAATAACCTTTCATTGTAACATCCCTTTTTAATGCAAAATCAAAGTAGATTCTAAGAGTGTGCCAAGTGTGATTGCACAAGATCTCTTCATTAGGCTGTGATAGCATGTAAAAATTGTTGGTGGTTTCAGGCAATTTAGTGTGTGATGACAACTAGAGAACGGTTGATTTAGAGTAGTCTGGGCTCCATAAGGGGTAAGAAGGAAATACCTTTTGAAGATGATTTGAAGAAACTTAGTTGAATGACAAGTAGTGCACTTAGTGTGGTAGACTTACAGACCTCAAAGGAGCTGTGAGGTTCATAACAATGTTAAAGAAGCAGTAGTAAAAATAATGAGTACAAAAGCCCATGGATTTACGTGGAAGTACATACAATTGTTTTCATCTTTCAACCTTCTAGGTTTGTAGGTCATGTGGACCTTGTAGAAGAGATACAGCCAAACTGCTTGTATGTTCTGAATATACACTTGTTTATGGTTCATGAGAATTGAGGCCAAAATAGTGACACAAATCAGTATTAAGTGGTGTAAAGATTTTTCCATTAGAAATGGTATTTTCATGTATTATGTATCTTTTCATTATCTAGAAAAAGAGTGATGAGACTGTAGCAATGAGACCGTACCTGATAGTCTTGTACCATTGTATAGTAATCTTTGAGGAATCCATTGTAGAGAACCTGGTAACTGTCTTACAAATAGATGGAGATGATTGAAATTGATGGTAACTCGATATTAATCAAAACACCTAATATGTGCTCAAGGGGTTAGAGAGTTTAAAATTTGTGATTGCTTGGAGAACTTGCAGTCAATCCAGATCAAACACAAAATGTTTTAAAACTGGGCCTAGATTGATTTTTTTTTTGCCTGGCCATTGATATTGAGGGATAAAATTCATCTCTATGTATAACCGTCCTGTTTTACATTCTTCTTTCATGTGTCTTACCTATTAACCATGTCATTCAAGGCAACCCATTTAAAGAGACGGTTCATTGTTTTTAAAAACTAACTTTATTGTCATTATTGCAAAGGTGAAACTTTGATTGGACAAGGTTATCAAAATTCAATCTTGGAAACATTCGTAGTAATGATTATTATCTGTTAGCTTGCAAGTTTCTAGTGATACGTTATCTGCCATATTTGTGATTTTCTTTGAAAGGGCACTTTAAGAGCCAGTATGACTGTAACATGTATGGCTATGTAGCTGTACCGTATTCCTAAATTTCTGTTCGGCCTAATTTTAGTTCACAAGTACCATTTTAATTATTTTTTTTAAAATAACTGGGTAGAAAGTTATGTATGACTGGATTTGTTGTCCATTTTTACGTTGTTGTTTTTTTTAACTTTGAAAAGAAAAAAAAGTTAGTAAGATGGAGAACAGTTTGAGATTTTGCTAATGTGCCGATTCATGTGCCAAATTTCATTTTGCAGAATGCTTTCTATTTTTCAAAGTAACATTATTATGAAAAAATTCTTCCCCTGAAGAATAAAATGAGGGTAATTTTAACTCTATCTGCTTTGGTCATTGCATGGGACAAGCAGTGGACCGCTACAGTCAACTTTTGTCATTCTAGTGGCATGCTAAGATTTCTATTTGTACCAGCTCTGGTTTCAAATTACTTTGTGTATTGTAATATCACTGCTATTGGTAGTACAGTGGAACCTCTACAACTCTGTATGACCAAACAAATTGCCTCGTTCTATCAAGGCTCAAAACACAATAGAATGCAATGTGGGACCAGCAAATTTACCTATAAAAATGTGAGAGGATGTCATTCAACACACAATTCTGCAAGGGATTTCAAATAAATGTGTTTGAAGACGAATATTGATGAAAAAATACATAATTTGGGTTTTCTGCGTACAATGCTAAACCGTATAACACTGTATGTACTTGCATTGTGCAGCGGATTGCAGTGAAACCTGTGAGAATTAAGTGTATATTATGATGTCTTCGTTTTTAGGCAAAATACTCAAAAAAAGATTAAAAAATTGACACCAAACAGGTAAAAAAGATAACGACTTGGAAATCATGACCAGTATTTGAACAATTGTTGAATATTTACTTGATTTTTGGTATGTTATATTTGTGTTTAATAAGGTACTCACAACGTGCGAGTCACAAGTAGCTAGCCGCATAGGCTAACGGCGTCAAAAGTATGGGCACACTTGTGAACTAGCGCCGTTTTGCATTCTTTCAACAATATTCCTCTTCAAATACATTTATTTGAAAAATTATTGCAGAAGTGTGTGTTATATGACATCCTCTTCGACACCATGAGGCAATTTAAGTGAAATTTTGCCATAACTTGTTTGGCAAAGTTTGAGCTTCCAACACTTTAGAGGGGCATTAAGATGAGATGTTTGCAAGTATTCTTTATAGTTGCAATGAAAAAGAAAAGTTCATCATACATTTCCCTTTTTTTGAAATAGCAAGTTTATTTGTAATAGCACTGATTTGTATTTGTTCAAAAATATACAAAGGTATAATTTACATGACTTTTTCTTTCTTACGATCACTACTTTCATTATGTTACATGTAAATATTTATAAATGCTTTATTGAAAGCAAGCATGTTTAAAGTACTGATTTGTTAATGTTACTATGAGAATACATACACAGAATCTATTATGTCAAGGCACATATAAGAGTGATCATTTGATAGCATCCTTCCTACTTTGTAAGCTTTCCATCTACATGCAGCTTAAAATGCCAATAATGCTTAGGTTTATAGTAAACATAGAAATGAAGCCATAAGATGCCATGTTTTGGACAGATAAGTGAAGGAAAACTGCGCGCTTCCATGTTAATAAATAACTTTTATTTCAATGATACATATGCATGTCATATATCTTTCTTTTTTATTCATGAGTTTTTTTTCTTCAAATTTTTGATCAAATAAAATAAATTGCCAAGCAATTCTGTGTATTATTTTCCTTTTTACAAAGTATAGTTAAATATTGTGTCATGGGCCTGATAAGGTACACTGTACCATTACTGCAAATTCACAAAATAGTAATCCTATGGTAATAATTAATTTGTTGTGTATCATATCATACTGTACATGTATGTTTATACAGAGGATAAGCAAAATACTTCATTCTGTAAACTGTGAAGTTGATATTTCTAAACTGTACACATACTATGGAATAAACAAAATATTGGCAATTCATTGAATAAAGTTGAGATATCTAACTCTGGCCAAGTTTTTTATAAAGGGAGATCCAATCTTAACAGAGAACTACTTTAAAAGAAAGCAGAAAGATCAGAGAAACAGACGTGAAAATTTGAATGAAATCAGACAAAAAATAAGAAAGTTATTATCACTATACATATGATCTCATGTTTCAAATATTCATAACTCCCTTATTATTGGCCTGATTTATTTCAAACTTTCACCATTCTGTTTCTCTTATTTTTCTGCTTACATACTAATGAATTTATTTACAATAGTTGGATTGCCTTTTAACAATTAAAGATAATGTACTTGAGAATTCAAGGTGATCAAAAATATCTTTCAAGACTAAAAATTTCATCTTTCAATAAACCTTTGAATAATAGTTTACATGTACCAAGTGGCAGCGACCTCCCAAGAAAAGCCTGGGTCAACCTTAACCGTATCAGAACTGGAGTTGGCCGTATACAATATTTCCTACATAAAATTGGAGCTGAATCATCACCAAACTGCACCTGTGGAGAGATCCAAACTATGGATCATGTCATTGATGATTGTCTGATCTACAAATCCCCCCACGGCGCTTCCGGACTTTGTGAGCTCGATGATGAGACAATCTGTTGGCTTAATAAGGATCTTCCTATCTAGATGATGTACTCCCTGATATTCTTTGCACGAACGAACGAACCTTCATTTCAATGTGCTTTCAATAGTACACAGATCCAAATGTTTACAATATAGAAATTCACATCAGCTGTCAAAGCTATCCCTTATTAGAGCCAGAGGGAATACTTCAAATAATGTGATTTTAATGATTATATTATCTTTTTTTGAATATCGGTATAGCACCTTCCCAGCTGCAATTATCTGATCGAGAGTACTTTACAGTATATTAATACTTGAATCAAATTAAAATTGAATACAAGATACTTGAAAAGGTTCATGAATACTAGTTGTTGATACAAACTATTAGGTTAACGCCATCTACGGTGAAAGTTATATAAATGAGTGCATAGAAACAAGATGGAAGGGGAAGATGTGCCATGGAGATGGAAAGCATAACAGTTTTCAACCTACTTGTACTAGTCTACTACAACACTATTCTTTTGCTTTTTTATGACATGATTAGCCACTGTACATCATCGTGATAATTGGGACGAATAAAGTATACGTGCAAGGCACATTTTGGACTGATAATGATGTGCTTTTTGGACGTCGACATCGTGAGATGCGCAGTGTAAGTCGAATGCTAGTGAGTGAGACAGAAATTGAGACATTTCGATGAAGAAACTGAGACGAGACTAGAGCGTGTGGAACTGTAAGTTTATATCCAGCATCATTCCTCTTTGCCAATTAAACAAGGTCAAGTACAGGAAGTTTGGCAAAATTCGAAGTTAACAGTTGAAAACTGGCTTAATTAACGTTATGACTGAGTTTCAGGTGCAAACTGGCTTAACGTTATAACACAAGACAATTAAAGACCAGGTCCAGGACCAAGTTCAGGATGACAAGTTACTGATCGAGTAGAAACTAATATGCATGAGTAAAGACTGTAATATAAAGTCTTATGAACAGTGAGCTGTGATGATCTATGCATGATTATAATGATGGTCAAGTCAGACCAAGGAAGTCTAGATTAGATCTAGACAGTAGACTCATGAATGGAGATCTAGACCCTATATACTAGACCAGGTCCAAGAAAGGCTAGCCAAGACAAGTGAGCTGCAATGAATAATGAGACGTGCATGCAGTTACTATATGACATAAGGAAGCAAGTACTCTTTAACTCCAGGGAAGTTAAGGTCTGTTTGGCGCTAGACCCATGAAATTGAATGGTCTTGGACTTGGTCTAAAGAAGATGCAGTCTAGACTAGACCAGGTCCAAGTTAAGGACAAGTTTGATTCTGAATTTTGATGAGCCAAATAGGGATTGGACATTGTTCGAGCCAGTACAGCCCAAGACAAGGAGTGGATCTGTTTAATGTCTAGTAATTAGGAACTAGACCAGGACTTCAGATCTAATTATCTAGGTCTAGAATCTATATGTATAGGCTTAGATCTATGCAGGTTTAAGGCTGATCAGGACAGGTGAGGCAGTGTACAGTCAATGGTAGAGGCTAGCATAGTCTCATTCAGAAGAATTCAGACAGATCTGGAGTAAGGAATTAAGTAGCCTAGCTACCAGGACCAAGCACCAGTTAACAGAATACAGGGAAATTGACATGGGAAATGCAATTCGTGAAGCAACTCAGCATCCCATATAGTAAGTTAACGTTTATGTAACGTTACCATGCAGTATACTTTCAAGTAGACCTACAACCAAGATCAAATATTTTAGCTGGGCTAAATATTTTTGAAGAACAGGATCAAAGTGAATTGATCATGAACTAAACATAAGTTTGAACTTTGACCAGGAGTGCAAGAACCAGTCTACATGTACAGGTACAAGGATTATTCTGCATTGATAAGGTGCAGAATTAGACTTCAGTGATCGAGAAACAGGACTAGACAAGCTTAGGTAGAATAGGACCAAGCTTTACTGCAATCAACAGAACATATTGTGGATCTTGTGAAAGTCAGTTGGGAATGTTTGCAGATTATAAACGCTACATGATGGAGCAACATAGTCAGGATAATCAGGTGCAATCATTGGTCCATGAAGGACAAGGAGGACCAAATGTTAGACAAGATATGATTATGAATGAGAAAGACAGTCAGAGTCTCGGTGGGCTGGGAACAGAGTTCTTTCTACCGGGTGCAGTACAAGGTCTAGGAGAAGGAGGATATTCCTTTAATGGTCACTGTGAGGACCTTGAACCAGGTGATAGTGTTTCCCAATTAGGAGTCACAAAGAGCCAGGGGCAATCATCGGTAGCCAGTGGTGAAGGAAGCGTTCATAGCAGTACGTCTCAAGCTAAGGTAGAAGCAGTTACAAGGCAAGCTGAGCTGCAGATAAGACATGAACGCTTACAAAGAAAACAAGCCTTAGAAGAACAAGCTCAATTGATTCAGAGAGAAAGGGAGCAGTTTGACTATGAAACGGAGCTAGCAGCAACAGCAGCTAAAATTGCTGTGATCAAGCAGTTAGAAGGAGAAATGTTACAAGAAGGGCAGATAGAAACGAGCCATATGCATCCTTCATCTAACATCATAAATGAGCCACAGACTATTGCCCAACCTATGCTTAGACAAGAGTATAGACCGGAGCAAATGAACAGGAAAGCTGCTCATACATCAGTCCCTGCAAGAACTGAAGCTAATGAGCTAATGAGGCAAGTGCCTAGAGGATCGACTCAAGTGCATCATAATGCAAGATCTGCAGACATGCAGCAGATTAGGGAACGAGAGCTTATATCCCAAAATAGTGCTGGAAGGCAAGATGCTGCTGCAGGTGATTGGATGGAGATACAGAGGCAACAAAACAACCTTACTCAGTTATTACTAGAGTGCCACATGAAGTCAGCATTGCCTCAAAGACATGTTCAGTCATTTGATGGGAACCCATTGCAATACCACACTTTCAAGAGGGCCTTTGAACACGTCATCGAATCAGCAACATCAGACTATTCTGACAAGATATATTTTCTAGAGCAGTACACAAGAGGCCAGGCAAATGAAATCGTTCGAAGCTGCATGTTTGGTGACCAACCGATGCAGAATTTCATGAAGGCCAAAGCCTTATTGGAGGCAAAGTTTGGAAATAGGTACTTGGCTCTTGACGCAATGATGAGCAAGGCAACTGCATGGCCTATGGTGAAGGCAGAAGATGGTGAGGCGTTGCAGAAATATTCCTTGTTCCTTACCGAGCTGGGTAACTTAGCTAAAGATCTTCATCTTGAGCAGGAAATCAATAATTCACAGACAATAAGGATGGTCGTCATGAAGCTTCCATTCAAGAATCGAGCTCAGTGGAGGGTCACAGCAGACAATTTACAGGAGGCAAATGAATTCATAACATTCCAAGATGTTGTGAGATTTGCCAGCAAGCAAGCTCGTGTGATCAACAATCCTGTGTATGGGGATATAACAGGGTCAGCTCCAACCAAGCAAGGAGAGAGTAAGCAGACCAAGGCTAAGTCTGTTACTAGGCAGAGCTTCAACACGAACGCCATAGAGAAGGATGTTAAGCCAGATTATTGCATGTACTGCAAGACAGCAAACCACAGCTTTGAGCATTGCGAGAAACTTGGAGGCATGCCTCATGCAGACAGAGTGCAATTTTGCAAGTCCAAGTGGCTTTGCTTTGCATGCTTGGAGAAGTCTGGACATCTGGCAAAGAATTGCAAGAATCGAATGACATGTAAAACGTGCAAGAAGAAGCATCCTACTGTGTTGCACAGACCAGAGAATATGACTGCTTCACATAGCCAAGAACGGAAGGTGGAGAAAAATGCCCCTACTGCTGATGTAAGCATGTCGACAGGTGTTTCAAGGGAAGCTGACAATGTAAGCATGCCAACAGATGTTTCGAGTGAAGCTGACAATAAACGGTCAATGACAAATTACAGCAGTGAATCCAATACGCTACCTGTTGTAATTCCAGTGGTAGTCCGATCGAGGGAGTCTGGATGTCAGATGCAGACGTACGCTTTCTTAGACAACGGAAGCAATGCAGTTTTCTGTACAGAGGCAGTCAGGAAAGGACTACAAACAAGAGGGCAACTCACCAATATCCATCTTCAAACAATGACACAAGATAAGGTGATAAGATGTCAAGTTTTGAAGGACTTGGAAGTTATGGATCTAAAAGGAAATAACATCATAGATCTCCAGGAGGTGTTTGTCCAAGACACCATACCAGTGAGCAAGGAAGAAATCCCTACAACAGCTCACTTGAAGGAATATTCGTATCTCAGACACCTGAACCTCCCTGATATATCCTGTGATGTCGGTCTCCTTATCGGAAACAATGTCCCAAGAGCTGCAGAACCATTAGAAGTTGTAAACAGTGAATATGGTGGACCATATGCATACAGGACACTGTTGGGATGGGCAGTAAGTGGTGTGACAAAGCCAGGTACTCCAAGGAAGATATCTTCACATCGTGTATCCGTGAAGAAGGACATTGACCAGCAACTAATCACAATGTTTAACCATGACTTTAGTGAAAGGGTTGCAGATGACAAGCCAGAGAAATCAAGAGAGGACCAGAGGTTCCTGAGAGAAATGAAGAGGTCGACAGAGCACATAGACGGCCATTATCAAGTGGGGCTACCTTTCAAGGATAGGAATGGGAATTGACGAAACAAGGTTTCGTCAAGACCGCATAGCAGTAATGGCAGACATAGAAGCCATGTTCTCACAAGTGAAACTGCTAAAGGAAGAAAAGGATCTACATCGATTTCTGTGGTGGCCAGATGGCAATGTCGCTCAACCTATTGAGGAATACCGCATGACTGTTCATGTGTTTGGGGCTAGATCTTCACCAGCTTGTGCCAATTATGCCCTGAAGCGCACAGCAGAAGACTTTGCAGAGGACAAGGTGGCACATATCATCAAGCGCAACTTTTATGTTGACGATTGTTTGTACTCAAGCTCAACAGTCCAGGAAGCTGCAGAGCTATCAGAGGGCCTACAAGAAGCCTGTAAGGAAGGAGGATTCCACCTCACAAAATGGATGAGCAATGACAGAAGAGTATTGAATGCCATACCCAAGGAGGAGAGAGCAAGTACAGTGCAGGAGCTAGACTTTGACAAGGACAAGTTGCCACAAGAGAGAGCACTAGGAATTCTTTGGTGTGCAGAATCAGACAAGTTTGGCTTCAACATCTTAATCAAGGATCGCCCTCCGACAAAAAGAGGAATACTTTCAGTTGTCAGCTCAGTATACGATCCTTTAGGATTTGTTTCACCAGTGATTTTGGTGGCAAAACAATTGTTGCAAGAGTTGTGCAGACAGAGAATCGGTTGGGATGAGCAAATTCCACTGAACCTGAAGAAAAGGTGGCAGGAATGGTTAGACGAGCTTCAGGTGTTGTCAAGGTTCAAGGTAGAGAGATGCTTGAGATCAACAGGATTTGAGGATGCAGAGTCGATCTCGCTGCACCACTTTGCTGATGCCAGTGAGAAGGGTTATGGTACTGTTTCGTACTTAAGGACAAGCAACAGCAAGGGAGAAGCAAGGAGCCAGCTCATTATGAGCAAATCAAGGGTGGCACCTCTCAAGCAAACCTCAATTCCAAGAATGGAACTAACAGCAGCATGTGTTGCTGTTCGAGTAGATCAGATGCTGAAAAGGGAACTTGAGATACCAGTGAATGAGACATACTTCTGGACGGACAGTATGACAGTACTGCGCTACATATGCAATGAGACATCAAGATTTCAGACATTCGTAGCCAATCGTTTGGCAATAATCCATGATGGATCCAGTCCAGCACAATGGAACTACGTGGACACAAAAAGAAATCCCGCTGATGATTGTTCAAGGGGCTTGAAAGCAGAAGAGCTGCTGCAGAAGGCAGGTTGGAAGAATGGCCCAGAGTTCCTAACCAAGTCCAAGGAAGAATGGCCAAAGGCTGTAGATGTGTCCATATCTCAGGAAACTGAAAGTCTTGAGGTAAAGAAAACTTGCATGGTAGGAATAGTTGATCATGCTGATGAAGTTCAACCTGTTGAGAGATTGCTGAAACATTATTCTGAATGGAATAAACTCAAAAGAGCAGTAGCTTGGTGGCTCAGACTAAAGGCGAAGCTGCTGCAAAGAACCAAAAAAGACGCAGATGTCCAGCAGGATTCTTCATTAACAGTCCATGATGTAGAGGATGCTGAGAAGGCCATCGTGTCTTACATTCAATGGCAGAATTTCCCAGGGGAAATGACTGATGGTACCAAAGCAAAAGATGTCGATCAGACTAAGATATCAAGAAGGAAACGATCACAACTGGAGAAGCTAGACCCAGAAATTCGAGACGGGCTACTGAGTGTTGGAGGGAGATTGAGAAATGCCAAAATCCCAGAGAATGCCAAGCACCAAATAATACTACCGAATAGCCACCATGTCTCGACCCTCCTCATAAGGCATGTGCATCGTAAGGTGGGTCACCAAGGGCATAACCATGTTCTAGCTGAGTTGCGCCAGAAATACTGGATAGTTGGCGCAGGTGTACTTATCAAGGCTGTGATCAGGAAGTGTATTGTATGCAGGAAATACCAGGCTAAAACAAGCACGCAGAAGATGGCGGATCTTCCCAGTTGCAGAATAGAAGCATGTGAACCACCGTTCACACACACTGGAATGGACTATTTTGGACCCTTTGAGATAAAGCATGGTCGCAGTGTCAAGAAAAGGTATGGAGTTGTGTTTACGTGCATGTCCTGCAGAGCAGTCCATATAGAGGTAGCTGGAAGCCTTGACACAAGTTCTTGTATAAATGCCATGCGTCGATTTGTGAGTCGGAGAGGACCAGTTAAAGCACTGTATTCTGACAATGGAACCAACTTCGTGGGGGCTTGCAGTGAGCTAAAACAGGCCCTTAAGGAATGGCGAAAAGAGGAAATAGTGCATTTCACTGCAGTTCACGGAATACAGTGGAACTTCAATCCTCCGGCAGCTTCACACTATGGAGGAGTTTGGGAAAGACAGATTAGAACAATTCGAAAAATTCTCCATGCCGTGCTTCATGAGCAGCATCTGAAAAGCAGCCAAAGTGACGAGCAGCTACAAACGCTGATGTGTGAAATCGAGGCTATAATAAACAGCAGGCCTCTAACGAGATCATCGGAAGATCCGAATGATCTGAACATTATAACCCCAAATCACTTGCTGCAGTTCAAGACAACGTCATCGCCACCTCCTGGGCGGTTCACAGACAAGGACATGTACTCCAGTAAACGTTGGAGACAAATGCAATATCTAGCAGATATCTTCTGGAAAAGGTGGGTACGTGAGTACCTTCCTGCCTTGCAGCAACGGCAGAAGTGGTTGCAGCCTCAGCGAAGTCTGCAAGTTGGTGACATAGTCCTGATTGCTGACCAGAATGCTCCCCGATGTTCCTGGCCGATGGCTCGAGTGGAGGACGTGTATCCAGACAGCCGAGGATTGGTGCGCAGTGCCCGACTGAAGACGAAGATGACAACATTAACCAGACCGGTGACTAAAATGTGTTTGTTATTGGAGGCAGAATAAGCACAAGTGGAAATCTGACACAAAGCGAATGTGATATTTTTGTTGCTGAAAGTTTTTGATGGATCATTTCGCAAGTATTGGCATGAATTTAATTTCTCAACCAGCAGGATCAACAATATTCATCGCGTTGGACGGATCAGTTGGAATCATTTCATGAATATAGGTTAATTTAATTGTTAGATACGGGGTGCACGACTTGCTCTGCCCTAGTAAATGAATCTGGTATTGATACCAAATTCATAATTTGCGATCACTTTGTGTGCTACAGTAGACCAGGATCATTAAAGTTTATATTGAAATAATTTTGATCAGTTATTGTTTTAATGAGGTGCACGACTTGCTCTGCCTCAGTGAATGAATGCAGTATTGTTGCTGAATTCATGAAAGATTAAATTCGCGACAGCGTCTAATAAAGGAATGAAAGAAGTTCACAGGATTCATCAGCTTTAAATGCGTTTGTTTTTATGAAATACAAGCACTGACTCTGAATTGTTGACACCTATTATTGTGCAACTGAGCAAGGATCAAACAACGTACGCAGTATTATAATATCACGTTTAGCTGGATATGTACCTGCAGATTTAGTTAGAACAAGGAGAACTATAGTAACATTTAAATGGAAAACTTCTGATGCTAAATACAATGGACATTTTCTGCATTTATGAAGAAGAAGGAACTTCGATGAGAACCATGATATTTGCTGATTTATTATGAATATAATAAATATACCATCAAGAACACTAGACGTGACTGAAGGACTTAAGTTTCATCAAGAAATTTGTAAATTACATTTTCATGTAACTTTTTTGTGTAACATACATTTCATTATTTCATTTGGCATAAGAAAAAAGGAGATTAATCTGATGCATTTTAGTATTGAATATAATGTTTTTTTTGTGTCATTTTGTAGTGCTTTTAACTCAGATATACATGTACTAGAGTTAAATAATTGCTTGGATTACTGTTCTTTTATTTGAATGTAAATTTTGCACCCTAAGCATTGTGATCAAATTACTAGTTTGTTCCAAGTGTATTTGACATTTACTTAAACAAGTAAAGAGAAGAAAAAGTGTAAATTGATCTATTGGAAGAATAATGTTTTCTTTTTTTTGGAAGGTTACATGCAGTGTACTACATGTACATGTATGCTTATGTGCAGAGAAAAGTCATGTATTAGAAGTACCTTTTAGTAGCATCCAGAAGTGGTATAAGCAAATAATTTACCTTTTGTTGTCAAGAATCACATTACAAGTACAATTCTTGATGTTTAATATATTGATTGATACAGCAAGGATCACTCAAAGAAGGGTATCGAGAAAAGGTTAAAAATGTGAATTATTTGTGTACTTATTGTGTTGTTGTTTTAAGGATGATCAAACGTATAATGTCATTGCTACAAGGAGAAGCAATACCTATTGAAAGTGCTCAAATGTCAGTTGACCTTTTTAGATGCATCCTAATCTTGTTAAATTAGAACTTCTATAGTTTTGTTAAAAGTTTAAAATGTATTATAACTTTGCAGATACATTTAGAGTTTGTATTGATTTGCAATTTTGCATTACATGTTTATAAACTTGCCTTCACGTAACTGGTTTTATTTTATAGTGAAGACTATAGGTATACAGTCTAGATATTAGGTACCGGTAAAGGTGTAATCTGTTTCACAGATGCAGTTAGGAATGCAATCCTAGGTATTGAGGATAATGTGTAGATTTCAGTTAAGGTAGCTTTACTTTGTTAAAAGATATCTGAGGACACTTTATATAGGAAAAGGTATTGCATGTGAGGACACTAGCAGGCTTAGGGACCGTAGTAAAGGTAAACTATACTTTGTATGAAGGAATTCAAGGTTACTCGGTATAGGAAAGGGTGTTTGTTCCTTGTTTGTAGAGTATGCATCGGTCAGGTTTCTTAATTCATGAAAGTCTAGGTTAATGTGAATTTTGAAAAATTATAGTAATTATATTTTTTAGAGATATAATTAAGGGGCCGGAATGTTGATACAAACTATTAGGTTAACGCCATCTACGGTGAAAGTTATATAAATGAGTGCATAGAAACAAGATGGAAGGGGAAGATGTGCCATGGAGATGGAAAGCATAACAGTTTTCAACCTACTTGTACTAGTCTACTACAACACTATTCTTTTGCTTTTTTATGACATACTTCTCATGATTAGCCACTGTACATCATCGTGATAATTGGGACGAATAAAGTATACGTGCAAGGCACATTTTGGACTGATAATGATGTGCTTTTTGGACGTCGACATCGTGAGATGCGCAGTGTAAGTCGAATGCTAGTGAGTGAGACAGAAATTGAGACATTTCGATGAAGAAACTGAGACGAGACTAGAGCGTGTGGAACTGTAAGTTTATATCCAGCATCATTCCTCTTTGCCAATTAAACAAGGTCAAGTACAGGAAGTTTGGCAAAATTCGAAGTTAACACTAGTGAATGGGATAACAAATATATTTATCATTACAAACAATAATCAGGATGCTTCACAGTGATCATTTGATCCTCTTTTTCTCTAGTTTTCCATTATTTAGACTCATTAGAGTCATATTAGTATTTATATTAGCATGCATATGATCTATAAATAGAAAAAAGCGTACATTTGTACATTAAATCCTACCCAGATGATTAATACCTGACAGTGGGTTTAGACCATATTTGGTGTCGGGTCTTTGTCTCTGGTAGATCGTCTCATGTATACAAGGAAGATGGTTAACACCAGACAATGGATGTAGATGATGATCTGTTGATTGGTGTTAAGTACTTGTCTCTGGTAGGTCATCTCTCACATGTATACTAGGAAGATGGTTAACACCAGACAATGGGTGTAGATGGTAATCTGATGTTTGGTGTCAAGTCCTTGTCTCTGGTAGATCATCTCTCTCGTATATACTAGGAAGATGGTTAACACCAGACAATGGATGTAGATGATGATCTGTTGATTGGTGTTAAGTACTTGTCTCTGGTAGATCACCCCTCTTGTGTATACTAGGAAGATGATTAACACCAGATAATGGATATAGATGGTAATCTGATGTGGTGTCGAGTCCTTGTCTCTGGTAGATCATCTCTCTCATGTATACTAGGAAGATGGTTAACACTTAACACCAGACAATGGATGTAGATAGTAATCTGATGTTTGGTGTCAAGTCCTTGTCTCTGGTAGATCGTCTCTCTCGTGTATACTAGGAAGATGGTTAACACCAGACAATGGGTGTATCCACGTTGTGCACTGAGTCACATGACTGCAAATAAAAGGACAAAAATGTCAATTTCATATCTTCTTTGTCTAAAGATACTTATATCACCATTACACAAGAAATGAGAAAGCTTGCAGGTGATCAAATGCACAAATTATCATCGACATCATGCTTTTAGTCACAACAGTAATTTTGAGTTGGAACTATCCACATTGATATTTAAAACATTAATGTATCAGATTAATTAGTAAGCAATGGAACTTGGACTCACTTTAAGTAGTACTTTGTTCCATCTAGTGTGTAGGTCTCCTCCCAGCCATGTGGCAAAGCTATAGAGCAAAGCAAAGCAAGGAAACAATGATTACAATCAAATGAGCTCAAAGCTATTTGTGAGGTATCGGGCTTTCTGAAGAAAGCTCCCAAGATTCCAAAACGATGTTCTCTTTGATACTGATGAACACATCCAATTCACTATGATTAAGATATTGTTTAATTTAAGAATGAGAGCAGTAGCCTAAAAGGGTTATTGACGAAAGAGAGAAAAGGCAGTCTTTAGACAGATTTAGAAATGGAGGAGACAGATGTGTAAAACAGACAGGAAAGAAAAGGGTTCAGATAGATACATGAATAGAGATATAGGAAGAGAAATAGATTGTAGAAAGCTATTAATATAAATATCATTACATGTACACTGTAACTTGTTACAAATGTAATCACACATTGATTATTAAAGGAAGCTGGCATAAAACACTTAGTAGAATCTACATGTATAGTTAATTACTGACATTATACCATCTCTTAAATAAGTATAAAATATATTTATTGAGATTATGAAGAATTGTATATTAATAGTCAGAATGCAAATTACATATTTTGTAAGATACATGTAGGGCAAGCCATAATGTTTGCCCTACCTAGCAACAACTAATGTATGTAATTCACATTCTGACTTTTGAAATGCAACAATATATAACATGAGGATGTAATCAACTGGTATAAATTTGAACTCAATTGAAATATGACTTATAAGGATGAGGTGAATTTCCTTGACTTACGTTCAGATTCCACCAGTGCTTTGATAGCCTTTACAGTCTCCTTAGCCTCTGTAGCAAGGTCAATAGGTCCTTTATGTTTTCCAAGGTAGCCAGGCGGTCTGAATCCATTATTCCCACGTCTTGCATTCTCTCCCTTGTTATGACGGTTACTGTAAAATCATCATAATAATAATAGTAACATGTACATAGCGCTTAATACTTATGTTTTTAACCCTGGCATTAGTCGAGCTACCCTGCTAAGGTGCTCTGGCATTCAAGGAATGCTTCCTCATCACCTTGGTTGCATGTAGCAAATGTAGGTTAATAAACACATTAGTGATCCACAGTCTGGTTACATGTTTATTTATCATTTACAGTTTTATTTACATATCCACTAGACCATATGAATAAAAATCATTCAGTCATATTAATAATGGCTTTGATGGTAATACACCAGTCAATCAATGTAGAACAGAAGCTTGTAATACATGCTTCTGAATGACACATTTTGTATATATATTGTCTGTTTATAGCCTGAAGGGCATTAATGCTGTAAAGTATATGAGTTAACGCCCTTCTGGCTCCAAACAGACAACATGTCACAAACAGACAATATGTCACAAACAGACAACATGTCACAAACAGACAATATGTCACAAACAGACAATATGTCACAAACAGACAATATGTCACAAACAGACAATATGTCACAAACAGACAACATGTCACAAACAGACAATATGTCACAAACAGACAATATGTCACAAACAGACAATATGTCACAAACAGACAACATGTCACAAACAGACAATATGTCACAAACAGACAACATGTCACAAACAGACAACATGTCACAAACAGACAATATGTCACAAACAGACAATATGTCACAAACAGACAATATGTCACAAACAGACAATATGTCACAAACAGACAATATGTCACAAACAGACAATATGTCACAAACAGACAACATGTCACAAACAGACAATATGTCACAAACAGACAACATGTCACAAACAGACAACATGTCACAAACAGACAATATGTCACAAACAGACAATATGTTAGATGTTCAATAAGTGACCACCCATGTCCTGCATTTAAATACATGCATTTCTTATCATGTATTTGTGGGAAGGGGGAATACTACAAGTCAAAGCAATGATACAGATAGGAAAAGCATAACTAATGTCATATCTTCCTCCTTACCTGAGAGTTCCATTTGGCCCATCAGTGAGATCTTCATGTACAGTCTGTATAAAAGAGATATGAATAATGGAGGAATATATTTTCAATAAAAGTCATTGAAATTGGAAATAAGCTTATTTCAGCTTTCATAGGTTATTCTATCAAGGTATATGTTTCTTTTTCTCCCCCCCCCCCCTCTCTCTCTCTCTCTCTCTCTTCTATCATCCTTGGCACCCACACACAAACGGGACTACTCTCAGGAGGCACTTAAACAGAAATGTAAAAAAGTCCAGTTCTTAAAGTAAAGTGATATGTATTCACCTCAACGGCATCATTTTCCAGACTCCTCAAACAAACCCTCATTCGACCCAACTATACTTGTGATTCGTTGCACTTCTATATTTGATGATGTAAACGTACTTGTATTAGATGAGTTTTTTATAAATCAATCAATGACATAGTACAAAAAAATGACACAATAATAGTTGCAAAGTGAAATAAAACAATAAAAACTGCACAAACTATCTGCCATTTGCCCCATTATATTCATTTTGATAAAGGTTGCAATAATTGAATATTCACTCTGCTGTATGAATTGAAATAAAGCAGAAGACAAATTCATACCTGTGCATGTCTCACTCTTATATGGATGAAGTAGAAAAGTCAATTAACACAACACTCTTTGTATACAATTGATACAAATTGACTTACTTCAGCAAACTGTAGAAGTTTTTCTGTTGCTACTTCATAGGTTCTCTTGCTTGCTTGAGTCTTCCTCAGCTCACAGCCCATCACAGCTAGGCGATTCTGAAGCTCTCTCACACTGGGACCATCAGGCTAAGACACAATGTTAGATCAGAAGGATTTCTTTAATCCACTATTTGATTGTGATTTCTGTTTTTTCTCTTCTCATTTAGAAGAACAAATCAAATCATGATCCAACATTCAACAGTGACAGCACCTCTGTTTCGAAACTTTTAAAGTGCAAAGCAAGGTAACTTCTTTGTCTAATCTTGGGTTCTTACTTAGCTACAGGACAAATATATGTTGAACACCGATCCAGAAATTGTCAAAGTCCAGGAAAACTGAAAAAGTAGGCCTGTGATAAAGTCATTACAATCAAGAATTACATGAATCTTCATAAATCTTCACAATTTACCACTGGTTCTGGACGCGTGTTCCTGGGCATTTTCTTGACTTTTGACCTAAGCTTGTTGAGTTCATCTTCCAGCATGACAACGACCTCCTCATAGTCTAGCTCCATGTTCCTAGCTTCCTGCTGGGCGACCTCCGCCAGATGAACCCTAGACTTCAGGGCTTTGCTCTCATGGATGGCACCCTGGGCTTGCTGCAGAAGGATATAAGTACCAGTACCAGGTCAGTGGTAGAAGGACTCAGCTCATATAAGAAAACTTCACAGAGATATAGCTTTTGCTCTTTATTATTATTTTTATTATTTATTTGACCAATCAGAAATCATACAATGATTATAACAATCAGATAATACATAGAAATTGCATAATACATGCAAACAGTGGGGAGGAGAGAGAGAAGGATACAATCCACTGTTCAGGGGTGACAAAAGCAATTGAAATTGCTGTTACTTGAAAGCATGAAGAGCTCTCACTGATCTCTTCTAATTTGCAAAATCTTTTTCTTGTTTTTAAGCTCACATTTTTTATTAGGAAAATAGGCCTCCCTAAAACTACATAAAGATAGGGGACTCGAAAAAGACACTAAAGTACCTCGTGAAAGGCATTAAAACTGAACAAAGATGAAGTGTTTATTTTTGTACAGGTAATATAAGCCCAAGTACCAAAACTTATATATGAATTAATGCTTTATTACAAAACAGAAATGGTTTCATAAAGTGCAACTACTGTACATGAGATGAAATATATCAGATCTCTTGTACAGACCATTTGTATTAAATAGACATCATCATCATTACATGAAGACATACTACATAAGGCAATGTTCAGCTAAGGGGTGAATTTACTAATTAGGGACAGACCGACCTCAAGATCAAAAGACTTCTCATGATCCAACATACCTTCCTTATTCTTTGCAGCTCATCTTCTACGGCAGAAAATGATCGTTCTCTCTCCAGGACTAGAAGCTTTGAATATGAAATATTAAGGTGTTAAATATTTGAGTTCTATTTATACATACATGTATATACATGTACTGTAAGTCCACATAACACCAGTACCTGCTAATTGTATTTTAATTTTCAAGTACACATAAAAGTGGCCTATGCCTGTCTATAAGGTTAACTTTAAAGTGATATTTTAACTCAGTGGAGATGATTTCATTTTCCAGGTTCCAGCCCTAGTTATCTCAGGCTTGGTACTCAACAAGTTAATCTATCAAACATCCTACTTATACTTCTATCAATAATTGTCTAAGAGATGACTCCTCATGACAAGAATAAAATGCACTTCATTAACATCTTGAAAAGCTACAATTGACTCGAGTCATACAACATTCTAGCAGGATTCATTACTCCCTAAACAAGAAGAAGAAAAAAGTCAAAAGCACAAACCAAATAAAGACATCATTGTCAACTAGTTTTGATGAGAATGATTTGTGTACCTGCTAGAAGTAAAAGCAAGTGTTCTTTATTCAGATGCTAAATCCTATGTTTTACTTACCTGGAGTTTCTCTGCCTCTACTATGGCATCATCTCTCTGTTTCCTAAGATTCTCCATCTCAGCATAGTAACCAGGAGCTGGAGCTACCACAGGGGGAGGTACGGGAGGAGGGGGGCTGGGGAGCTGAAGGAAGAAAAACATATGCAGTAGCAGTAGCAGTCAATCAATGTGTTACTTCCACACAAGCAGTTTCATCTTGCAGTTTCATCTTGCAGTTTTATCTGGCAGTTTTATAATGCTTTAACATTTAAACTTTTTTCTTTTTCTTTTTTCATTTTAGTATTTACAAAAGTTACACGATACTGTATTATTTTGTTGAATATATGTAAATACAAAACAAACAAGTTTAACATTCATATGTATAAACAAATTAACAGAAAAAAATCTTGCCAAAGAATGGAACTAGGCTCGACTAGCACTTGTGCTAACTTCTAGTTCCCATTAACAACTTCACCTAAATATAGTAATACACATATTTACGTAATAGTATGCAGATGTATATCTAAATATCGTTTTTAAACCATTACTGTTCAATCGACATTACTCTTATGTTATGTATACATGTATCAGTATTATTGTGTGCATTGTATGATTGTTCATATGTACTGTCATTATTGTGATGTGTTGTTGTTAATAAATTCAAATTCAAATTCAAATTCAAATTCAATCTTATTTTCTTGATTCTTTTGTTTTTGTGTAATATTTTTCTGAAACCCTAAATCAAATCTTATCTTTGCATTTTAATTACCTACAGGTATATCATCATATCTTACCATCAATGATTTGCATCTAAGCCTATAAAATGAAAATCTCTATTTAAAGCCCCACTGCACTACTTATAACTACTTGCCCCCTCTATATAGCAAACAATGCCTAAGCGGTACCCTAAGGCCAAAAAAAAAAAAATATTTGGTTGTCCTCGATTGCTTTTCTGGAGTAGGGGCGGGCGGGCGGATTTTTTTTTTTTTTTTTTTTTAATTCATTTTGTGTGTGTATTTTTTTTGATTTTTTGATTTTTTTTTTTTTTCCCATTTTTTTTTTTTTTTTTTAAATAATTTTTTTCCATAAAAAAAATAAAATTATTGGGATTGTCAAGCATTTAAACAAACAAAGTCTATAAAACACTTTAATATGGTAAAAGACTAGTTTAATGTACAATGAATATCAAGACCAACACAGAAAGTATTTTGGGCTTTGAAATACAGCACCTTTTAAATCTCCATTGTACTACTTATAGCTACTTGCGCCCTCTATGTAGCAAACAATGCCTAATCGGTGACCATTGGTCCCCCATGATCCTCTTTATCTTATATTAACTGAGAGCTGATTTGATGAGATAAACACCTTTCCAGTGACCTTGCAGGGTGGTTTAATCCCTCCTGTAAACTAGTACAGATGGTCTTTAAAATGAGTTTAAGAATGCTGAGAACCTGATTTGAATAAACGGCATTTTGACATAGAAAAATAAAAATGGCAAGTTTAATAAATACCTAATTGCGTACTGAAAAGACCAAACTGGCAACGGGACGCATTTTGATCCTTGCAAATGCATAAAATGGTATGTTTGGCATTTAAGATTGCTCCCCCCAAAAAAAAAAAAAAAAAAAAAAATTAAAAAAATGAATAAAAAAAAAAAAATATATTAAAAAAAAAAAAATACGAGCGGCCCGAAAATGACGAGCGGGCGGTCGAGGACAACCAAACAACTTTTTTTTTTTGGCCTAATTGAGGTCTAATCCCTCCTGGCCAAAATAGTGCAGATAGGCTTTAAAGCATTATTTTTTTTGAACTCTTTGATCAATTAACTTAATTATTGATATCAAAATTGAAGTAGCACATACATTGAAAGCATTTAATCTATGTTTCCACAAAATACTGATAACACTCCTGAACAAGGAGTAGATTTAAAGGATGGTTGTTAAAAAGTGTTTCTAAATAGTATGCCCATTTACGTGAATTTTTTTTTCAGGAGGTCTTATTTCAGCCCAGTAATGGACCAATCTCTGGTGCAACAAGTGAAATTTGCTTTCATATTCGATGACCAGGCAAATATAACATATCTGCTACACCCTCATTTTGTGAACTTGCCGAATTTGTGCCATTATAGTACATGAACCTCCAATAAATTTGTTGGAATACTGTACACACAGAAATATTCGCGGTATATTAATTTTCACTGATTTAGCGCCAAGATGGGCGAGCACAAATTTTAGAACTCGCGAAAATATAAGCATGACTTCTTATGTGTGTTTTGAACGAGCTGAATTGCATGCAACGCAAATTTAAGGACCCGCGAATATGTTTTGGGTTCGCTCAGCGCGAAAAATTAATCACGAGAAAAATAACAGTGTTTACAGTACTTGACTTGTTCACTTTGGAAGGAAAGATGAATGATAAACATGGAAGAGAAAGACTAAGAACTGGGATGGTGTTAGTTTTGATAAGTGACAGATCATATAAGAAGAAGGCTAAAGATGGAGAAGGATTGATGAAGAACAAAGGGGGCTCTGGTGTGTAGACCTGCTAATAGTAATATATAAAGACTAGCTGGACCCGCGGAAATCCGCGGGATTCTAGAGGGGGGCGGGGGGTGTAAATAGATATATAGAGACTGTCTAAATTAAAACCACCAAGAACTTTATTTGCCATTCAAGCCATTAAAAAAATATACTTGTTTAGGACCCGCGGGATTCTAGAGGGGGGCGGGGGGTGTAAATAGATATATAGAGACTGTCTAAATTAAAACCACCAAGAACTTTATTTGCCATTCAGGCCATTACAAAATATACATGTTTAGCGTCCCCGCCCGCTTCCTTTTTTAGGGGCCGCCTCCTATTTTTTTTTTTTGGAAAGAAAAAAAACATGAAAAGCACTGCTAAAATGTATTTCTGACTTTAAAAAAAAAAAAAAAAAAAAATCTCGGCCGCCATCTTGAAAAATAGCCTGAATGTCAGGGAAAATGTACGGAGCGGCCATTTTGAAAGAAAAAAAAAAAAAAAGGGCCTCCTCCCATTTTTCTAAAAAACAGGACGCTTTAAGCATGTTTTTTTTTTAATTTGGCCTTATATTAAATTTTAAAAAAAATCCAACTGTACCGGTAGTTATTCTTTAAGCCACTGGAACTGCGTAGAGTTCTGTAGAGTGGCGTACCGACTACGCAGAAATTAGGCTGCGTATTAATGGGAAAAAAGTCCCTGCGTAGGTTATGCGTAGGCTGGCGTACGGGTTTGCTTATGGTTGCTTAATGTGTTGAAAGCTTTTACTGCTTTGTCAATCTGGCGTAGGGTAGCGTACTGTTGCGTAGGCATGTAGCGTAGTGTTGCGTAAAAAGACGTACTTTCTGCGTCAAGTTTCTATGCCTAAAGTACGTGAAAAAAATTAAACATGTTGAATTGTTTTTGTTCATCTTGCGTACCCCTTTCCGTCCCTCAGCATATAGTAACGTAGGCCAGCGTAGGTGGTACTCAACACTACGCAACTCTACGTATTGACCCACGCCAATTAGTGACCCGCAGGTGCCACAAATAAAGTATTAAAAAAAATGCTCATCTGACCCTAATTAAACCCCTAAAACCCCCAAGCTTTCGGGGGTTTATGGCCCCTTGAAACCCGTGGACCCCACGCCTATATTATATATACTCAACTGGCTGCGATCTGATCTCTCCCCCCCCCCCCCCCCCCCACTCTGAAGAATGTAACCCCCTGAGCTTTTGGGGGTTTATGGCCCCTTGAAACCCATAGACCCTACGCCTATATTATATATACACTCAACTCAGGACCCGCGGAAATCCTCGGAATTCTAGAGGGGGGCGCAGGCAAAAAATTAAGTTTTTCATTTCTGGGGCTCCATTTCAAATTTTCGGAAAATTTTCGGGGGCTACTTTTTCAACTTTTGGGGGTTCTTTTTTCTGGGGCTACTTTTTCATTAATTCATAAAAGGATAGGCCTACACTTTGTTGAGATTTGTTTAGTAGGCTAAGGTTTGAGGCTTCCTACATCCTACTTCATAATTGCCTATTTAAAAAAAAATAAAAAATTCTCTAGTTCAATAACTAAGTTTTCATGCATTGATTTGATGCAAGAATTGTAACATAATAATAGTTCCTAGATTGTGATTATTTCTGACCATGAATTTCGATAATCATTTTTCAAAGTAAAATTTTCATAAGAAAATCAGACAGTCGTTTAAAAACGTAGACATTAGTAATAATTTTACTAATTCTAAGCTCAGGTTTCGTAAATCTATTCACGAAACTATATTGAAATCGCGGCAATAATGATGCAAACCAACAGATAACAATTTCAAAGTGTCAAATCTCTTCGACTCGAGCTCAGCTGAACTCACACACACTTCAGCTTAACTCCAGCAAGCTCGAACACCGGCGCCGCAGGCGTCGGACGCCTGCGGTGCCCGGTGCCGGTGTTTGGAGCTTCCCGAGCACGCAGCTGCACTGTGGGTTGAATGAAAGCAGCCTGCGACTGAACTGTCAGTCCATTGGTTTTCTTGTGAAAACTTTCCTTCAGAAAGTGATAATCAAACTTGAGTATACATGGCCGTAATAATCACAAAATAAGCTTTGATTTCATACCTCCATTCACGAAAACTATATAAAAATCGCGGCAATCATGATGGAAATAGGTCTCTAAGTTTGGACGTCGACGGGAAGCCCCGTTCATCTCTTGTGCAGCTACTACATGCAAAGCACGTCCTAGCTACATCAAAGCACATCCTATATCTATAGAAAGATACCTTACACGGGGTAAGTCATACCCATTCAGCGTGCATTTAATACGCAACTTAATGTGAGTGGATGGTCATCGGTCGTGTGTCTACGGATGTTATGTTGAATATCCATGAGGTATCTCTGTCGTCACGCATATCATGCATTATGCATGTCGCGTCTGTTTTCGCCCTGGACGTCGACACGGAGGAGGACCTCGGGCGGAGTATAGCCAATTCGCTAGAGTAGACTCTCCCGCGGACGACGGCACCGGGCACGGGTACCCCGAGGGGAGGGTTCAGGAGGAGATAGCTGCACCAACTTGGGTCGGCGATCTCATTAAAAAACAATAGAATACAAAGGCCGGCGGAGACGTCGCGCCCCCCGCGGAGCCTTAGCGTATTACTTATAGTGATAGTTTGGCCAACTTGGTTTCACTTGGACACAACACGGCGTATATTCTTTTGTTTTATACAAAGCAATATTCACCATTTTGTGCCCAACTAGAACCGGGTCGGCCAAAGCACCCGAGAGTGAGATACCTGGGGGTGTATCACAAAGACTAAGATCGACTTTAAGTTGGACTTAACTATGGCAGGCCATTCATGCCATTGTTTTCTCTCATCATTTACTGGCACTGGTTTCTCAAGGGACTTACCAATCGTGGTCACAAATCTACAGAACTTGCATTTGTTGATAAATCATTATCGAAGGAAATATATTATCTAAAGATCATAATGGTGAGAGCAACCAGTGGCATGGATGGCCTGCCATAGTTAAGTCCAACTTAAAGTCGATCTTAGTCTTTGTGAAACACTCCCCAGGGGTAGGTGAGTCCTTACCTCTCTATGTTGGAATGAAGGAGGAGCAGAGAAATCAGTGACATCATACCCTCCAGGACTCAGTGATCCTGGTCCTATGTTACTATCATCAAGCTTCATGTTAAACAGTTGCTTAGCAACAGCTACAAACTCTGTCACAAATAGAAGAGAGAGAGAAATTTGTTAGTCCGTTGACAACTGAATTGTCACTTTTCACATAGGTTTATGTGATGTACTATTTACCAGAGCATTTTCAAGCTTTCCAGTGCATTGGTCGCCACTTTCGTGTATTTTTTTCCTGTTGATGTATACATATTGAAAGAAGAGCCTTACCTCCATATGGGACCATGCCGCTCTGATCTATACTTAGTCTTCTCAATAGTTCCTGGTTCTCACTAGTACTAGGATGGATCCCAAGATATTCCAGGGCCTAAACAAAAACAATTTCACAGCTAGTATTAATATAATGTATTGGATCAAGTAAAAAATGTGTAAGATTTGGAGAGAGGAAAATCATGTACTTCTGTTCATTAGACTGATATATACATGTATATCTACCATAAGTTAATGGCTTTGATTTCAAACCAGATCCTGGACTTTTCTTTTAAGAAAGAGTTTAATATTTGGTTAATATAACTTTACTATTCTCATTTATATAAATGATAATGCAAATATGTATCTCCTGGATAATGAAATAAATGAGGACCTAGTTTGTGTAGCCTTGTTTCAACATATTCGAAATCTTTTAGATAGACTAAAACCATGCAAAAGCAGACGTTTTAATAATAATTAAAAATCAGAAAACAAGCCCGGGAAGAAGTAAATAACTAATAAATCCTAAACATGAACATAATCATTTTGTCTGGTATCCATAGTAGAACAATACTTTTTAATATAGTTATAAATGCATAAGAAGAATAGATCTAAAGTTAGTGTCCGCATCCAATCTCAATCTAGAGAGAGCAAATGCCATGACATTGATCTAGAGAGAAAACAGATGACAAGGTTTCACTTACCACCTGAAGTTTATCAATCTTGAGCCTGACCTGCGGATCAATAGATAGTCGTCTGCTATGGGGGCGGGGCACTGGACTATGGGCAGGGGATGAGGAGGCAGAGAAGCTGATTGGTTGGTTGGTATAATGGCTAAGGTTGTATGGAGGGAGCACCGGGGAGGGGTCACCTCCTGGGGGTAAGGGCACGGTTGACCTCCTGTCAGAGACACCTGATGAACCACAAAGTTAAAAGGTATTCAGAGTCATGTGCAGAGGATTTCTGACTGATTAACCAATATTTATTACATGTAACCATGTTTATTACTCTAATAAAAACAAGTCAACATTTCATACTCGTTAATCGAATTGCAGTTTGACAACGTTTACACATCAAAAGTAACAGAAATTTGAGCTTATACGCAACCATGGACCACAGGAAAAGGGGTATTATATTTAAATAAATAATCCTTCAATTAACCATGACAAAAAAAATCAGAAGGGAATTCATATCCATAACAAACTGTATATTTTTGGTTCTAGAAATCTAATAACTACTTTTAGGCTTTAGGAGGATGGAGATGAATAACAATTTCCTTCTTTTTCTCCATTAAATTATGAAACACTGATCTACAGGTAACACTGCTGCTGTTTTACCATTTGTAGTCACTCCTTCTGGTGTAGAGGTCATCTTAGGTTCCATGTATGTGCCAGGTTGCAGATGGGGAGGGAGGGAAGATGGTGGAAGCATCTGGGCTTGGTTACCTGGTAAAGAATAAGCAGCAACCGTTATTTGTGTTCACAATGATAATCATCATAGTACTGTAAATGAGACTCTGTCTGTATGATATGTGTGGTCATTCATTTATCATTCAAGACCTACAGTGATTTTGTCTGGCTGGTGTGTTTGCTAAATAAAATGTCATGGTAAAAGACTTCATGAGAAATGTCATTTTGAACTGCTCTCTATTTCTTTAACTCATTGACATTAGGAGGCACGATAGCTCAGTCGGTAGAGCAGTGGTCTCGTAATCCGGTGACCCGGGTTCGAAACCAAGACGATGCGCTAGTGCCCTTTGGTAGGGCATTAATCCTCACTACCAGGTCCCTCGGAGAGGACCCAAAGCCGTCGGCCGTCTGGTTGCTTACTTACAAGCATTTATGCTTTCTTAGTAGTCAGGTAAAATAACCATCACATCACATTAAAGAAACAAAGAGATAGGAGTATACTTATAAATACATGGGAGCTTGAGAATTACATCATTCAGGGATGTTTTGTTTACTGATTATTGCCCCTCCCCCCCCCCCCCCCAAATCCTTGACTTTAATGCAATATATCTATAAAGTGTAAAATCACCGTGAAATCATTTGGAAATATGACCTTATATTTCAATACTTTTTTTTCCAGCACAAATTCTAAAACAAGAAATAAATTACTAGCAAAACAGGGGTATTGGTTACTGAAGATACATTAATTCCAAAAATATGAACAACAAATTATTTGACAAACCTTGAAAGTGTGGGTTCATCTCCATGTGAGTAGGAGGAAAGCTAGGGGCCGGTTGCCCAGCAGCAGGGGATCTCCTCTCAGGTAACACCCCTCCCCCCATCATGGTAGATTCCGATGAGTGACTGGTAGTATTAGACTGCTGCAGGTGATTTGACTGTGGCATAGGGGTGTTGCCTTGCATGTGAGGATGAGGGACATTATTAGCAGCACCATTCCCTCTGGCATGTGGAGAGTGGTGAGACAGAGAGGGGTGTTGAGGCAGTGACCTTTGACCTCCTGCATCACTGTGGATCATACCACTGAGTTGCGGGGATGAATGATGAGAGTGAGGATGGGGTGACTGGTAAGGGGAACTGAGAGAATGGCTGATGCCCGATGGATGTGAGCTTGGAGTGTGGTCTCGGTCTTTGTTCACTGGTGTTCTACTACTGGGAATGTAGGATAAACTCACTGAATTCAGATCAGACCTGAAAAAACAACATATTAAAGACATACAAATCATTTTTGAGCATCAACTATATACTATATTCCTTAACTGCAATTATGAAGTCATATGACTATTTCTCTTTAAATGATAGAACTCTTGGTAGATGATTTTCAAACCCTTGAAAGCACTATACCATTAGACTTCTATATATATAACACTGACATGTTGTTTATACATCTACATTACATTTAAAGGTATTCACCATCACATTATAAACGATTCTCTATTCCTGCTTACTTGAAAGCATTTCATATCCCAACTTACCTAAGACTGATCCTCGTAACAACAGCTTGAGCATCTTTCAATGTCATACCAGTCAAGGATTGGTCATTGATAGCTACCAGTTGGTCTTGGGCTCGCACTCGACCATCCTGCACATGGAGAATAAATAAAATATCTTACAGCTGTAGATGTAGATCCTCTGTCTGTATCCACTGCACACTGTAACATGTATAGATCAAAAATCCAAAATCTTCCAAACCAAAGTCTATTTTATTTCATATTTCTCGGTAACGAGAATACATGAGAGCCCGCCCGCAACGCTACAATCAATACGTTCGTCGCGCTTACATCGTATGATATACGAAATCTTTGAGCTGCAAAAATCTGTTTATATTTTTGCAATCCTTCGTTTCCGGCAGAGTTTTTTGCCGAAATTCGCTTGTAGAAAAGTTTCTGACACTTTTGAAACAGGTTTTGTTCTAAAATGGACAAATCTTGGGACTCTAAAACAATTTTTGAAATTCCATCTTCTGCTCGGTGCCTGCCGGGCACGAGCAAGTCACCATCGGAACCTGTAATCACGGGGTCGGGTACTAACCCGCAGGCAGCCGGGCCCATAATGCCTACCGTACCCGGTGTTTCTCCCCTGACGAGTAAGGCAAAGCCGAGCTCGGGCATTGCTGTGGGTACTCCCAAATGCAAAATTAGTAGCAAGGCAAAGCCGAGCGTGCAAGAAAATACTAAATCGTCTAAGACGAAAGTCAAATCCTCTGACAATAAATGTGTTGGTAAGGCTAAGCCGAACCGCGAGGTTGACAACACGAGCAAGGCTAAGCCGAGCTCGGACTCAAAATCGAAGTCTGTGGATTCACGCATTGATAAGCTGAAAGACATGCTTTCTGTGTTAATGGAGAGAATCCCTGCCCCGGCACAGCCGGCTCTGGCCCCACAGACATTCTCCTCTCCGGTTGATAAAAACACGGAGCCCCTCTCGGTAGGAAGATTGACCTCGGGGGAAGGCCTTTTGGCCGATGATCTTTATGATGGAAGTGAATCGCCAGGTAGCGAACTTCTTTATGATACCGACGATGTCGGAAGCATGGGCAGAGCTGTTGGTAGTGTGCCTACTACTGCCGGCAAGGGACAAGATTCAATTCCCATGATCGCCGCAAAATTTGCCATGCCCTCGGGGATTGGTGCCCCCTTACATGACGACATAGCTCAATCTATGACTTATTTGATGAGCAACAAACTGGAAGAAAAATCTCTGGATGAGGCGGCTGAGAAATATCTTTCCCCCGAAAACTGTGAATTGCTTGACACTCCAAGAGTGAACACAATTATTTGGGAAAACTTGCGTTCAGCAACTAGAAATAAAGATCTGAAAATTCAGTACATCCAGAAGTCATTAACCAAAGGCTTGTGTGCTTTTGCACGATCTCTGAACCCGGCTACGATGACCGAGGAGCAGCATGATGCATTGGCGCTGCTATGTAATGCCAATTACGGCATAAATTCCATGAGGAAGGATTTGATCAAACCGGATCTCAACCCTCTTTTTCATCATCTGTGCCGGCCAACTTACCCAGTTACCAAACACTTGTTTGGCGAGGATCTGGGGCGCCAGGTTAAAGAACTGCAAGAACAGCAAAAAGCCACGGCAGGTGTTATGAACACGAGAAACCAGCCTCAAGACAGGCAGCAACGCTCATATCATCCTTATCGCAAGGTTACAGACTATGCCAAGCACACCATGAAACGAGCTGGCTGGTTCCCCAATCGAGATCAAGGCAATTCGTCATCCCGTATGTATGGGAACTCAGAGCGCCCTTTTTTAGGGCAGCGCCAGAATTCCAACTTCAAGAAAGGGAATTCAAAACAACAGCCATCACACACCTACACCCCAACAGCCAACAGGGGCAAACAATCGTACCATCGCAAGAAGTAGTCGGGGGAAATTCCCCTTCAGGCTCAAGCACTCAAGAGGTTAGTGTTTGTAATGAAGCCGTGTCTGATATGGTCGGAGGTCGACTGAAGCCATTTTATGAAAATTGGTGCAAAATTACTTCAGATCCATTCTTACTTCAAGCTATTCAAGGCTACAAACTGGAATTTGATCCAGACAAATTCCCCCCCATACAAGACAAGCCCCTCCACACTTACAAGCGAAATGCTATGGAGATGGCTAAGATCCATGAGGAGTTGAATACTCTAGAAAATAAAAACGTCATTGAGCGTTGCTCACACGTCAATGGTGAATTCATTTCACACATTTTCACAAGACCAAAAAAGAATGGAGGAGTTAGACTAATTCTGGATTTGTCCAAACTTAACAAATACATTACTTATTGCCATTTCAAAATGGACAACATTTTCACTGCTGTCTCCCTCTTGTCTGAGGGAGACTTCATGGCTTCAGTCGACCTTCGCGATGCATACTACACGGTACCCATTCATACAGAATCTAGAAAGTACCTTCGCTTTGTGTGGCAGGGACAATTATGGCAATTTAAAACCCTGCCAAATGGGCTTAGCTCTGCCCCCAGGCTATTTACTAAGCTTCTCAAACCTGTGTTTGCCTGTATTAGACAATCCAAACACAAAGTTGTTGGATATTTGGATGACACTATAATTATTGGTAAAACCAAGTCTAGAACACTAGAATCCGTGACAGCTACTACAATGTTGCTGAGTAGACTGGGATTCATAATTCATCCAATAAAGTCGGTGCTTGAACCGACTCAAGACATTGAATTTCTTGGATTCAGACTTGATACAATTAGAATGGAAATTACACTGCCTGTTAACAAAGGCAAAGACGTAAGAGAGGCATGCATTGGGTTGCTAGAGAAGAAAGCCCCCTCCATAAGGGAAGTTGCGAAGATGATTGGGAAAATAGTAGCAACATTTCCAGCTTCTCAGTATGGGCCACTGCATTACAGGGCACTAGAGAAAAAGAAAATAGCAGCATTAAGGTGCAATAAAGGGCACTTTGACAGACCCATGGTACTTTCACCTAAATCTAAAGATGAAATAAACTGGTGGGTTTCAAATGTTACTTCAGTTAAGTGCCCTATGCATCATGGGAAATTCATGATGGAATTGCGCACCGATGCCAGTGGAAAAGGCTGGGGTGCTACAGATCTAAATTCACAAACGGGGGGCAGATGGAACAGCCAAGAATTAGCTAGGGCTCACAATAATGAAATAAATTATCTTGAGACCCTTGCAGCAGGCCTCGGGTTGAAAGCTTACTGTTCTAACATGAGAAATACACGTTCTGATTAGGCTTGATAATATGACGGCAACTGCATACCTCAATAATATGGGAGGTATTAGATCACACTCCTGCAATGAAATGGCCAGTGAAATTTGGGAGTGGTGTAAGGATAGGAATATTTGGTTAACGGCTGCTCATCTCCCAGGTACTCTAAACGTCGAAGCAGACCGCATGTCTAGGAAATTTAATGACAACATTGAATGGATGCTCGATAGGGCTATGTTCAAGTCAATAGTGGGTAGATATGGTCTGCCAGAGGTAGATTTGTTTGCAACTAGGCTCAACGCTCAGCTACCAAAGTATATTTCGTGGATGCCAGACCCTAATGCTTGGGCAGTGGATGCATTCACCGTAGACTGGGGTACTCTCAATTTTTATGCCTTCCCACCTTTCAACATAATTCCAAGGTGCCTACAGAAGATTAAAGTAGACAATGCACGAGGCTTATTGGTGGTACCAAACTGGCCTACACAAGCCTGGTTTCCCATTCTTGAAGAAATGTTGCTCGAAGAGCCCATGCTTTTGCCATGGAACATTTCACTTCTCACTCAGCCAGTATCTGGCAGTCCTCACCCTCTCACTAATCTTGATCTCCTTTGTTGCAGGCTTGGCGTGCACACTGTGACCTACATGGATTAACAGAGAGAACTACAGACATTATTGGTGCATCATGGAGAGAATCAACAAAGAAACAATACAACATTTACATCTCCAAGTGGAAAATTTTCTGCGAACAGCACAAACTTCCATGGATGCAGGCTAAAGCTAAGGATATTTTAGAGTTTTTCAGTGACCTTTTTTACAGACATAATGCTAGCTATAGTGCTATCAATACAGCAAGGAGTGCCCTGGCATCAGTCATGAGTTTGGATGATAGCAACTATACGATTGGTTCACATCCTATCATAAGCAAGTACATGAAAGGTGTTTTCCAGCTAAGAACTCCAACCCCACGCTATGCTCAGGTTTGGGACGTCAGTATTGTATTGGATTACCTTCGTCTTCAACCAGCTAATGATAAGCTTCCTTTGTGTGAATTGACTCAAAAATTGAGCATGTTACTTGCGCTTACTTCAGCACAAAGAGTACAAACTCTGTGGAACCTTAATTTGGACAAGATGTGTTTGAAGGCAGACTCGGTGGAATTCCACGTTGATAGCCTGCTTAAGCAGAGTAAACCAGGAAATGTTGGTATAATGGTCAAGATATCAGCATTCCCAGAGGATGAACGGCTTTGTGCCGTACATTGCATTGAACAATATATAAAACTGACAAAAGAAATAAGGAAGTCAGAGAGACACCTGTTCATCTCAATTTCGAGATGGATCAGAGTTGTGATGAAAAATTCTGGCATCGATACGGACCAGTACAAGTCTCACTCTACAAGGGCAGCATCTACTTCAATAGCCAAGAAGATGCACATCCCAATGGATGTGATTCTCAAGCATGCCGGTTGGGCCAATGAGAAAACTTTTGAAAAGTACTACAACAAACCAGTGAATACGGGACATTCTACTTTCACTCAAGCAGTCCTACATCACTGATTCTGATTTCTACCAGGACCAGGTTAGCTATTCCTGATAATTTGTTGACAAATTGTTGTCGCATATGTGACTACTGAGCTTTGAAGTCTCATGTATTCTCGTTACCGAGAAATATGAAACTAGATGGAACTTCGACTGCGCGCAGTCGAAAATGATGCCTCCGTCAAAGAGCAATTTTACAGACCAAAACAGAAGAAATTTTTCAAATTCAAGTTCAATTGTAATCGATTAACAGGTTCTCAGAATATCATGATTACAAGCAATTTCTTATACATAAATGACCCTTTGATCTTTGACCTCATGACCCTAAAATCTACTCAGTTCATTGGCTCTGCAAGATGTCCTGAGTTAACTAGTAATCCATCTGTCAGTTCTAATGAGAATGCATTCACAAGCTATTTTTGCATACATAATGAGCCCTGTGACCTTTGACCTTTGACCTCATGACCCAAGAATCTAATCAGTTCATTGGCTCTGCACGATACATACATGATCTAAGTTTGGCAGGAATCCATCAATCGGTTCTTCAGATAACGCGATCACGAGCTGTTTTTGCATACATAATGAGCCCTGTGACCTTTGACCTCGTGACCCCAAAATCTAATCAATTCATTGGCTCTGCAAGATACATACACGACCAAAGTTTGGCAGGAATCTATCGATCGGTTCTTGAGATAACGCGATCACGAGCTGTTTTTGCATACATAATGAGCCCTGTGACCTTAGACCTTTCACCTCGTGACCCCAAAATCTAATCAGTTCATCGGCTCTGCAAGATACATACATGACCAAAGTTTGGCTGGAATCCATCAATCGGTTCTTGAGATAACGTGATCACGGGCTGTTTTGCATACATAATGAGCCCTGTGACCTTTGACCTTTGACCTCGTGACCCCAAAATCTAATCACTTCATCGGCTTTGCAAGATACATACATGACCAAAGTTTGGCAGGAATCCATCAACTGGTTCTTCAGATAACGCGATCACGAAAACGGGACGTACGGACGTACGGACGGACGGACAACCCAAAAACATAATGCCTCCGGATACTTCGTAACGGAGGCATAATAAAATAGGAGGATTAAACGAGAACTTACAGTTTGAAGTTTGATCCGTATTTTATGAGTATTAGGAGGTTAGAGAATACATGCCCTACCTCTCCCTCCCTTGCTCAGGATCATTAGTATGTTCTCATCAGTCCTATTTTATTTATTTTATTTGTTCATCAGTAGTCACAGTTGCTTTGAAGATTGATTGTAGCGTTGCGGGCGGGCTCTCATGTATTCTCTAACCTCCTAATACTCATAAAATACGGATCAAACTTCAAACTGTAAGTTCTCGTTTAATCCTCCTATTTATCTTAATCAATCTTCCAGATTTCAAATAGTTACTCCTACAATCACTACTACATATTTCATAAGATAACTCAGTTGACCAGACAAACAAAATTATTCTTTGCCATCCCTCTCTATGTCATGTCTATTCCTACCCCCCCCCCCCCTACCCTACCAACAAGCCCCCCCCCCCCCCCCCCCTCCCCCCCCCCCTTCCTTCATTGGCAACACCATCCTTACATAAATGACATCTAAAAACAAATTAATATGATGAACCTCAACAAAATCCACAACCTTCTCTTCATATTAGTTTGCAGAACTACCGGTATCTTTCGAGACTCAAAGGTTGTCAGTTAAAATCACTTCACCTAAAACTGTACCTATGTGTAAATAGGCTCACTCTGCATTTGCAAACCTATACTGCCAATACAGCAATAATGAACACTCTAGAATCTTCCAGCCAAAGGATACTTACCTAAATCAATTTCCAGATTTCAAATGTTTACTCCTACTATCACTGGTACATATTTCACAAGATTTGACTTGCTCAGGTATGATGCAGCAAAACTGCAGCGTGTTTTTTTTTACATTTCTGTATCTTATAACAGAGCTCAGTGAATACATGCAAGTCCTTTGTTGCGTGTAGTTGCCATTCATTTACACATTCAAAAAACACATGGCAGCATTTTTGCTGCGGTTTACCATGCCATATCTGAACATGCAAGCTTTAAAGTAGGTTCAATGAAAATTGTGAGCTTACCCTATAGCAGTATCCTCCTTCCATGACTCTATCTATAAAGATACCTGGTCCTTCCTGATTATCACTACCTCCATACAGGTGTAGACCTAGACCAGATACCTTATCTCAACAAGCCTTAAAGTAGTTCAACAGAGATTGTAAGCTTACCCTATAGCAGTCTCCTCCTTCCATGACCCTATCTATAAAGATACCTGGTCCTTCCTGATTATCACTACCTCCATACAGGTGTAGACCTAGACCAGATACCTTATCTCAACAAGCCTTAAAGTAGTTCAACAGAGATTGTGAGCTTACCCTATAGCAGTCTCCTCCTTCCATGACTCTATCTATAAAGATACCTGGTCCTTCCTGATGATCACTACCTCCATACAGGTGTAGACCTAGACCAGATACCTTATCTGAACAAGCCTTAAGTAGTTCAACATAGATTGTGAGCTTACCCTATAGCAGTCTCCTCCTTCCATGACTCTATCTATAAAGATACCTGGTCCTTCCTGATGATCACTACCTCCATACAGGTGTAGACCTAGACCAGATACCTTATCTGGACAAGCCTTAAGTAGTTCAACATAGATTGTGAGCTTACCCTATAGCAGTCTCCTCCTTCCATGACCCTATCTATAAAGATACCTGGTCCTTCCTGATGATCACTCCCTCCATACATACAGGTGTAGACCTAGACCAGATACCTTATCTGAACAAGCCTTAAGTAGTTCAACATAGATTGTTAGCTTACCCTATAGCAGTCTCCTCCTTCCATGACTCTATCTATAAAGATACCTGGTCCTTCCTGATGATCACTCCCTCCATACAGGTTTAGACCTAGACCAGATACCTTATCTGAACAAGCCTTAAGTAGTTCAACATAGATTGCAAGCTTACCCTATAGCAGTCTCCTCCTTCCATGACTCTATCTATAAAGATACCTGGTCCTTCATGATGATCACTCCCTCCATACAGGTGTAGACCTAGACCAGATACCTTATCTGAACAAGCCTTAACTCTTATCCTGCCACAGGGCTAATCCCCCCAGTGCCAGATTTATAACGAGATAATCGGATTAACGCGATGGTACTAACAATAGCGCGTGCAAAACACTAGGCACAGTCCAATGGGCATGAACAATAACTGCTATTACGAATGTTTGCTAGCATGCAAGAAGCAGCGTAACAATAGCGTGCACGCAGCCTCATGGCAGGCTATGAGTTAAGTAGTTCAACATAGATTGTGAGCTTACCCTATAGCAGTCTCCTCCTTCCATGACTCTATCTATAAAGATACCTGGACCTTCCTGATTATCACTACCTCCATACAGGTGTAGACCTAGACCAGATACCTTATCTTAACATGCCTTAAGTAGTTTAACAGAGATTGTGAGCTTACCCTATAGCAGTCTCCTCCTTCCATGACTCTATCTATGAAGATACCTGGACCTTCCTGATTATCACTACCTCCATACAGGTGTAGACCTAGACCAGATACCTTATCTGAACAAGCCTTAAGTAGTTCAACATAGATTGCAAGCTTACCCTATAGCAGTCTCCTCCTTCCATGACCCTATCTATAAAGATACCTGGTCCTTCCTGATGATCACTACCTCCATACAGGTGTAGACCTAGACCAGATACCTTATCTGAACAAGCCTTAAGTAGTTCAACATAGATTGTGAGCTTACCCTATAGCAGTCTCCTCCTTCCATGACCCTATCTATAAAGATACCTGGTCCTTCCTGATGATCACTACCTCCATACAGGTGTAGACCTAGACCAGATACCTTATCTGAACAAGCCTTAAGTAGTTCAACATAGATTGTGAGCTTACCCTATAGCAGTCTCCTCCTTCCATGACTCTATCTATAAAGATACCTGGTCCTTCCTGATGATTACTACCTCCATACAGGTGTAGACCTAGACCAGATACCTTATCTGAACAAGCCTTAAGTAGTTCAACATAGATTGTGAGCTTACCCTATAGCAGTCTCCTCCTTCCATGACTCTATCTATAAAGATACCTGGTCCTTCCTGATGATCACTACCTCCATACAGGTGTAGACCTAGACCAGATACCTTATCTGAACAAGCCTTAAGTAGTTTAACATAGATTGTGAGCTTACCCTATAGCAGTCTCCTCCTTCCATGACTCTATCTATAAAGATACCTGGACCTTCCTGATGATCACTACCTCCATACAGGTGTAGACCTAGACCAGATACCTTATCTGAACAAGCCTTAAGTAGTTCAACATAGATTGTGAGCTTACCCTATAGCAGTCTCCTCCTTCCATGACCCTATCTATAAAGATACCTGGTCCTTCCTGATGATCACTACCTCCATACAGGTGTAGACCTAGACCAGATACCTTATCTGAACAAGCCTTAAGTAGTTCAACATAGATTGTGAGCTTACCCTATAGCAGTCTCCTCCTTCCATGACTCTATCTATAAAGATACCTGGTCCTTCCTGATGATCACTACCTCCATACAGGTGTAGACCTAGACCAGATACCTTATCTGAACAAGCCTTAAGTAGTTCAACATAGATTGTGAGCTTACCCTATAGCAGTCTCCTCCTTCCATGACTCTATCTATAAAGATACCTGGTCCTTCCTGATGATCACTACCTCCATACAGGTGTAGACCTAGACCAGATACCTTATCTGAACAAGCCTTAAGTAGTTCAACATAGATTGTGAGCTTACCCTATAGCAGTCTCCTCCTTCCATGACTCTTATCTATAAAGATACCTGGACCTTCCTGATTATCACTACCTCCATACAGGTGTAGACCTAGACCAGATACCTTATCTTAACATGCCTTAAGTAGTTTAACAGAGATTGTGAGCTTACCCTATAGCAGTCTCCTCCTTCCATGACTCTATCTATGAAGATACCTGGACCTTCCTGATTATCACTACCTCCATACAGGTGTAGACCTAGACCAGATACCTTATCTTAACATGCCTTAAGTAGTTTAACATAGATTGTGAGCTTACCCTATAGCAGTCTCCTCCTTCCATGACCCTATCTATAAAGATACCTGGTCCTTCCTGATGATCACTACCTCCATACAGGTGTAAGCCTAGACCAGATACCTTACTCACGATGATATGGAGTACACCTCTCCTGAAAGCAAATGAAATAACAGCTTTTAATTGCAGTATGTGTGAAAGCTGAATGTATGATGATGATTGTAACTCTTGTAAGTATTCAATCAGGGCTCTGTCTTATGAAGAATTCTGATAGATTCTGACCAACTGCAACTCTCTATAAGAAAGAGCTAAGAAACATCTCCCCTTTGATTGCAAAGTTAAAGTAGCTTATGTCCTATGCAAATGACTGAGAGCAAACTCAGGATGAGTTCTGACAGGTTCTGACCAACTGCAACCCTCTATAAGACAGGGCCAAGAAACTTATGATAAGAGAAGCAAAGGAGAATGAATGAATACAACAAGGAGGAGGAAATAATGGCCCTAGATAACTGATTCATTAAATCTGCCGAAAACAAGAAAGGTGATGGGTCATATCATTTTCACAATGCCTTTCTTGTTCCCTAAAAATGATACTGATGTTGAATGTAGTGTTCATAATCAAATGAAAAGAAATGAACTCAATTGAAGTCAAATATATTCAAATTAAGTCAAAAGTAATCAAATGAAATCAAAGGAAATCAAAGGAAATCAAATGAAATCTAATTAAATCAAATTAAATCATATGATATCAAATGAAATCATATATCAAATGAAATCATACAAAATCAAATGAAATCATATGAAATCATCAAATGAAATGAAATCAAATCAAGGGTAATCAAATGAAATCAAATGTAATCAAATGAAATCCAATCACTTTATTGAGGACTACCTACCTTCGACCATCATTGTCTGATTGGTCGGCTGATGTGAATGATTCTACACTGGAGGTTGGTGAGGAACCTTGAGATGATAAACCTGGATCTGGTGGGATAAAAAGAACATTCTTCTCCATTAATATTGTACTTATTATTGTTACCATACATGTATTAATGTCATTTAAATTATAGGTGCACCTCCCCCCCCCCCCCCCTCCCCCCAATTAAAAAAAAACCCAAGACACAATAGCTGATATTCACCTGTGATTTAGGCACAAGATGCACTAAATGGTACAGCTCATGGTATAGCAATAAATAAAGTATAAAAGATGTTCCCTAAACTCTTCCATTGAGGAAGGAGAGGACCAAGAATATGTACACACATCATGGAGAGAAAAAAACAGATTACAAAGGTCTTGCAAAGAGTGAATCTATCTATGTTATTGGCATGTGTAAAGATGTCACTCCAAATGATTGAGCATCATTTTCACACTATCATGGGAAATTAAAAGTTAGTTAGATAAAATGCTCCTTTCTAAAATAGAGATAAATTACCAACAGAATATATGACAAAAGATTCACATAAAACATAGCTCTGTAGAGATTTTCGCATTTCACAGTTGGGTAATTTTTTTTAAAAATATGTGAGAAAGGGGGCCTGAAGTAAAGGTTTCAAACTATCACAAAGATGAAATAAGAAGTCAACTTACATGCTAGTCTATGAGCACTTGATGAGGTATAACTAGTAGAAGCTGAACCGGAACTGAGCCCAGATGATCGTCTCGCTAACTGATTCTCTATCAGCCTCTTAAACCTCCTCCTATGGTAGTATTAATGGCGTCAAAGAAAATGAAATAAAAATTAATAAAATTATGTTTTTTTTAAGTTGAGCTTCACGTCATGCTAGATTTGGTTTGCTGTTTATGGCGCAGTTCTTAAGAATTATACAAATTTTAAACAAATTGATACCGGTAATTAAAAGACCACTGCCAACTAGGGTTACAAACAGTACATCTTGCACTTTTTTTTAATATAAGTTCAATAATATTTTTTTTTTTTAATGTTCATTAATAGAAAATGTTCAGTCATTACAAAAATTAGTTTCTGATTCACCTACTAGTTACACATTAATCAATTAACTAGGGCTCTTACTGACTTTATCCTCAACATCTTTCCCAGTAAATGAGGATGTTGAAATTGAAATAGAAAGTTATGATTGAAGTAGATGGGGAGAATACTTACAATGTTTGTGGACCTCTAGAGACAACAAGCGTTACACGGTTTGATGCTGAAGCACTACGGAGCAACTGTACAGCCCTGCAAAAACACAACAACAGACAGTTATCATCTTTAAATCGATTTCATCATAAAATGTGTCTTTCATTGGATACACCACCTTTCTATATACCGGTAGATAGATATTAAACACAAGAATCATTTTTTTTTCTTTTTTTAGTATTTTTTTCAAGAACTTTGACATCTACTAACAAGAAATTTTAAATTTTAAATCCTATTATTATCTCAACAAGGTGAACACATCCAATATTAGCTACCTGTATTATTCTACATGACTCATTTGACAATTTCTGCACCACACTGTAATATTCCAATTATTCCAAATCATAGAGTGACTAGAGATTAGATAATTATGAGGCACTCACCTTTCATTTGAAACCATGTTCAAACTCTCATTGTTGACGCTCTTGATCTGATCTCCTTCGTGAAGATGTCCTGCCAAATACAACATCAAAAATCATACAGAAGATGAAGTAATCTTGCCTTTATAGGAGTTTTATTGGGTGTATTTTCTTGAAGTCTGTCAGCTAAACATTATGAAAGTGAGGTACACTCTACAGTGTTGTAGAGATAAATATGCCTTCATCTACATTTACAACTAATCCTCTAACTGAAAATTACATGACGAGGCTTTGGTAGCACAAATGTAGTACTACCCTTAAACCTTGAATGTTGCTACTTAGGGAAGAGA
Organism: Strongylocentrotus droebachiensis; assembly: GCA_035222895.1. Taxonomy (NCBI): domain Eukaryota; kingdom Metazoa; phylum Echinodermata; class Echinoidea; order Camarodonta; family Strongylocentrotidae; genus Strongylocentrotus; species Strongylocentrotus droebachiensis. Next base: position 182,214 of record JAVYIG010001934.1, on the reverse strand, counting down.
CAGAAACAAAAGTTATTATCTAATCTTCTATATGGCTATGCAAGACTATTGGTAATCTGTATTCATAGGCACATCTGTACAATATGAACCAGCACGCAAAGCTTACAGCTACAATGTAAAGGCTTACGAATGGTTAGTTATAGTGTTTAAGAGGGTATGAAGTACAAAATTCATTTAGTGTGAGATATTGACTGTGCTGAAGCCAAGCCAAGTCAGTTACCTTGAGCTCTTTCAATGTTTGTTTTTTCTGAGATAACTTACCGCTTTCTGATGCTAGCCCTCCAGGAATCACTCTCTTAACGAATATCCCAAAGTCATTATCAGCAACGTCTTCACCATTACCTCCAACAATCTTGATCCCTGACAGATAAAAATAAATAAATTTAAATAATACACTTATGTTCCTTACAAAGACCTTTTTTACCAAAATATATTCGAACCATTCAAACTTTTTAAAGCATATCTGCACTACGGTAGTTTGGCCAGGAGGGATTATACCTCCCTGCATGGTCATTGACAGGTGGTTATCTCATCAAATCAGCTCTCAATTAACATAAGTAAAAGGGGATCATGGGGGACAAACAGGTACTGCTTAGGCATTGTTTGCTATATAGAGGGTGCAAGTAGCTACAAGAAGTGCAGTCCCGCTTTAAAGGAATGTTGTGCATCACCAGCTTCTCAATGATAATCATCCAGATATATATCCCAGCAAACTTCTGACATCTCTTCATATTTTGAATCAAGTTTCAAGCAGACCAAGACTCAGATATCACAATGAAAATCCTACAAGCACTCTTACATTGATGAACAAATATCTTCAGAGGTCCAAGTTATCATACAACATTCTGTTTCTACATTTTAATACCTTGCAATATCATGGCATTGTCTAATCCATTAAGGTCTACATACCACTGAAGTAGTAATAATTATTGCATCTCACAAGCATCAAATGTGTACGATGATTATTTTCAATACACAATATGAATTTTTTGTATGGAATGCATTCATATTCATGGATAAATGAAAATGCACAGTAAATCCCTTTTTTTAATGAAACACTCAATATTCAGGAGTATTCCTTTTTTTTTGTTTAATGTATGAAAATAACAAGATACATCCAACTTTTTTCACCAATTAAAAGGAACAATATAAGATCTTACCTAATCCTGTTTTGCAGTTACTGAACACAATGGTGTCTGTCTCTTCAAAATGTTGTGGACTGTGAGCTGGTGATGAACTACTCTCAAGAGCACTGAATAACATAAGCATAAGATGATCTAAACATTTAAAAGGACATTCCACAAATTTACTTTTGATTTGGTACACATAATACTTGTTAAAATTGTGTGTCAAAAACTAACAGTTGATTCAGAGTTTTGTAATGGAGATATAAACAAATTATCAAAATAAATCAAAAATATAAAAATTGTTTTGCTTAAATTCCAACTGCATATCATAGCTCATTAAAGCAGGAAAATTGGAGAAAAATAGAATCTGTCTGCTAAAATAATCCAAAGATTTGTGAGATATTCGATGTAGGGATGATTGAAAGAGAATTTCTACTTCTACACTTCTACTTGAATGACAGTAAACAGGATGAAATGCAAAAAGAAGTGAACTTAAATGCACATCACTGCATGCTTGTAGGTGCATTGAATATCATGGAAGTAAAAATTCACTGCTACATGTATAATCAAATATGATTAACATTTAACAATTATTATATACCACAGATACCAATAATAATAGCAACATTTCTTATAGGCTAATATCCTTTCCCAAGGATTGTTCAAGGCGCATATATGTATACCGGTAGATCTATACCAAACAGTTAAGATTTTTTTTTTTACAATACTTAATATCAAGTAAATAAGGTGATGAGTACTACCGGTATAACCTATAGTGGCTTATATGTAGGTCTCAATTACTCAAACAATATCTATTACTTTATTAGCAAAATATAGAGTTTTTTCTCTTAAAAATGTTGACATTGGCAATGATGATGAATGGGAAAGTTATAAGAAGTTAAGAAATAGTGTTACTACATTCTTGCGAAATTAAAAAAAGGTGTACTTACAAGATAAAATAAAGGAAAATGCAGGTAATAGTGCTGCGATTTGGAAAGCACTTAGATGTATGATCCCTAATAAACGGAGTAACTCTCGTATTCCTGGTGTTAAATTTAATGATGAAACGATTAATAACGATCATGAAATGGCTAACATTTTTAATGATTTTTTTGTCAGTATTGCACGAACATTACATGATGGTTGTAATTCAGATGGTGACTTTACTTCCTTTTTAAAAAGGGCAGATACAACATTTGAATTTAAGGCTGTTTTGATCGAAGATGTGAAAAGAGTGCTGACAAATATTCCTGAAAATAAGGCCACTGGTTTGGATGACTAACCGGCTAAAATGGCAATGTCCTACATTGTCTCACCATTGACACACTTGATAAATTTGTCTCTAACCAGTGGCGTAATCCCGAAGGAATGGAAAACTGCAGTAGTAATCCCCATATTCAAAAGTGGGGATGTTTTTGAATTGTCAAACTACCGACCGATCTCGATCCTCCCGATCCTATCTAAAGTTATTGAAAGGATTGTGCATGAACAGGTCACTGAATATCTTACACAAAATTCGTTGTTGTACAGTCACCAATCTGGATTTCGCCAAAACTATTCATCCGCAACAGCCCTCTTGAACCTTACTGACGATCTATTATCTAATATGGATAACGGTCTGGTAACCGCATATTTAGCGTTGGATTTAAAGAAAGCGTTTGATACTGTAGATCACAATCTGCTCGTAAAGAAACTCAAATGGTACGGATTTGATTAAAATAGTTCATCTTGGTTTAAAAACTATCTGAGTGAGCGCACGCAAGTCACCAAAGTAAATGGTATTACATCATCTGTTGGGAAAGTAGAGTGCGGAGTTCCACAAGGGTCAATATTTGGACCGATGTTATTCCTAATATTTATAAATGACATTGCAAATGTAGTGAAGCATTCATCAATAATGCAGATGATACGTGTATATATTATTCCTCCAATAGTGCCAATGATGTATCAAACAAGGTTAATGATGATTTAAATTCTGTAACTTTATGGCTGAATACTAACAGGTTGATACTTAATATGAGCAAAACTGAATATATGCTTATTGGATCCTATAAAAGAGTAAAGCAGTTTCATAATGTAAATATAAATATACACATCGGTAACAATGCATTGAAAGAAGTTTATCGTTGTAAATATCTTGGCGTAATTCTTGATCCTAGCTTGAATTGGAAACTGCACACAGACCATGTACGCAAAAAAGTTGTCCGAGGCTTATTTCTCTTTCGTAAAGTCAGACCTATTGTTGACTTGTGTACTGCTAGAATGCTATACTTTAGTATTATTCAAACACACTTTGATTACTGCTCTATAATTTGGAATAATGCTACTCAAGTCGTATTAAATAAGCTACGTGTTCTACAGAATAGAGCTGTACAGATTATGATTAAGGCACCTTTTGAGCAAAGAACTCGAGAAATCTACCAACAAGCAAAGGTCGTCCCAATCGTTGATAGATGGACAAGAGGAAATTTAATCATGTTATTCAAGATAATGCATGACTTAACTCCAAGTTACTTATCTTCACGAGTTGAATTACGACATAATCCACACAATCTAAGAAATAGCGATCATAAAATTCAGCTTCCAAAGCCTAAGACCGAGTTTTTGAGAAGAAGTTTCTTATATCATAGCTCCAAATTATTTTATTGTCTCTCTTTTGAAACGCGAACCTTAAACACACTGGCTACCTTTGTTCGCACCATTGATTTGAATGAACTCATATAGACTGAACATTATCTTGCCCTTTTTACAATTTTTACCTTCAATTTGATATTCTATTAGTTATGTTACATATATATACAGTGCGTCCCAGAAAAAACGAAACCGAGAAGTATCGATGTTCTATCATAACTTAATCAAAACTATAATTAATGAATGATACATATTTGGAAAGCTTAGAGTCTCTTCTTTCATGTGATGCTACTAAGATAATGCATATTACACGCATGAGTGATTAAAAGCAATTTGAAGGAAGGAAACCAAAAAGACATTTGGCGGGCGGTATCTGAATTTCGAAGAAAAATTCACATTTCTAAAAAGTTGAGTTTCTGCCCTTTCATATGACACCTCAATCAGGAAAAATGAGCGAGGAATGACAAAGTTCTGTTTGTTTAAAGTAGTGCTTGCATTTCCATAATTTTATTAAACGAATTCGTTTTCACTGGCTGCCTGCCGTATCAATAAACGAAATTAACAAAAGACTCAACTCCGTTTCGTTGACAATCAGCCGCAGAGGAGAGTCTTCATGCATGGCTGATTGTCAACGAAACGGAGTTAAGTCTTTTGTCAAATCTGCTTTTTGCTACGGCAGGCACCCAGTGAAAACGAATTCATTTGTTAAAATTATGAAAATGTAAGGGCTACTCTAAACAAACAGAACTTTGTTATTCCTGGCTCATTTTTCTTGATTGAGGTATCATATGAAAGAGCAGAAAATAAACTTTCTAGAAATATGAATTCTTCTTTGAAATTCAGATACCGCCCGCCAAATTACTTTTTGGTTTCCTTCCTTCAAATTGCTTTTAATCACTCATGCGTGAAATATGCATCACGTGAGTAGCATCAACTGAAAGAGGAGACTCTAAGCTTTCCAAATATGTATCATTCATTAATTATGGTTGTGATCAAGTTATGATAAAACATTGATACTTCTCGGTTTCGTTTTTTCTTGGACGCACTGTATATATATTTTTTTTTTTTGTTAATACTTTTTTTTTTAAAATACTTTTAAACGTGATAAATATTATACCCATCCTCTTATTCGTGTCCTGTTTTTGTTTTTTTTTCTTCTTGTTTTTCTCTTATGTTTACCTTGATGTTTTTTGGTGTTATGTTATCGGTTTTACTTGTATGCTTGTTGTCGTTCTAGTTGAATATCTGCAATTAACTGTCTTATTGCTTGTTTGTTTTGTACATTAATTTGTTAGATATTTTTTTGTTGTAACTATACATGTACATATTCATTGCCTTACTTCTTGCATTTGCAAGTTTTACATATTATTGTATAATTCACTGTATATTTATTGTTATTTTTATGTATGTGGAATTGTGGACCCCTTTGAAAATCAGCTGTGCTGAAAGGGCCATCCACCCTATGAGAGGAAATGAATAAATTAAAAACTGTTGTTTTTCGAAATGATTTTCCTACCTGATTTCAGCATCAGTCAGAGTTACAGACTCAGACATCTTGCTCCCTGCAAAACAAAAATACAGACATCAATTCAAAAATAGAGACATCAATTCAATGGCTATTGTAATATAAATGTGGCCTGCCTTAGCAGCCTGCCATTAGTGAGCTACAGTGCTTGAGTTTCATATTATTTCGATTCTGTCAGCAATACTGAGTTTTCTTTATTTTTCGCTTGGTAATACGCATTAGCATTGACCACAATGCGTTGCTGGTGTGAGATTTTCCAGGTTTTTGCACAACATAGTAGCGCGATTAGGACAGAGCTTTTAGATTTAGTGGCTTATTTTTATTGGCTCGGCTTATTAATGGAAGTGCTGACACTATCGCTGGGAAAAACAAAAAAACGATTAAGACCTTGGACTATGTGTAACTGGAAATATCAGAAGTTAATCCTAATTACCTTTAAAATGTATGATAGTGATTTTTTAGAGTAAATTAATTAATGAATATGATTATTTGGGTTAGTATAGACAGTTTCATAGCCTACAATATTGAGAGCATGCTTCATGAGTGCATATCGAGACCAAAGCCACTGTGACCCACTTCAAAAGCAAAACAATATATAACATAAGAACGTTCAGCAATGCAGTACATTGAAAATGAAGTCTGATGATGAAGTTTAATTTTTCAAGAAACCAATAGCCAACTTGTCTAAAACACAGAAAATTCAAATTAAAGGTGACAAGTATGATTCTGTGTGCTTTTACCAGCTAGCAAACATTTGTAATAAGCCTTCATGTACTGTAGTCGGAAGTGTTATGATGTGCAGATGGTTTATTAGGGGTTATTACTTAGGCCATCCTCGCATGGCAGCAATTTATTTCCGTACATATGTATGTATTAACAAGTTATCCTAAATACTGAATTTTGATTCCTTTGCAAACAATTACAGCTCAAAACTGTTACTAAAATTCTTGTAAACTTGGTTCACATGCAACATTGAACTACAAGATAATTTGAAAAAGGTCATTTTAGAGAAAAAAAATCCAACAATTTAAATTGAAACTGCAATTGTATAATCATATGGGATCCGGGCTAACTCGGACCTGGGGACAACTCGGCCCAGCTGCAAAAACAGTCATTTTTTGTCCTCCATCATATGGCAGCTAATCACTTCAAGTTGAATGGTCACAGTCACACTATTTTCTCCCATTGTGCTCATTTTTTCGTTCATTGTTTGTTGCTTAACTTCATCTTGGGTTACACTATGATAGTGGTTGACGTTGACCCCTCATTTTAAAGTATTTTAAAAGCACTTCCAGACTAAACAAAAATTATTAACATTAACACAAGACATAACTCGACAATCTCATGAAACTGCCTAGTTTTTATATATTATAGTCTGACTCTAAGTTAGATCTAGTATCTACTCTAACTCATGAACTCTTAGGAAAAAGGAAAAACTGTGCATGAATGACATGCACAGTTTTTCCTTTCTAATCTTTTTGCCTTCGGCGTAGACTAGAAAGAATGAGACCCGAATGCAAGATTTTCTTCATGGATGTCGATCTTGACCCATAATTTCCTAAAAATGGACCAATAAACGGATTATTTCAGTCAAGTTGGTAAGTGGAACCGAAGTAGTTAAAGGTATTACAAAGTTTTGGTAAATTTTGAAAATTGGCTGGATAGTGATTTTTTACAATTTTGATATATCTGGATGCCCCTATGGATGTATTATAAGCACTACAAATTTTAACCCCTAAAACACTTCTGCTTTCGATTAAAATTGAATATACAAATTTACCGGTGCTCCCGGTAAATTTTGATAAATCTCAAATAGCGCCTACGACTATACGATGGTAGCTGCGACCATGAAAATCTCAGAATATGTAGTTGTGATATATATATTCCAAACGGTAATAGCAAATCGGTCGATTTTATTCAAAGAACATTGTTTTATAGCTAAATTAACATATTGACCTTGAGAGGGCGCTATACAACATAAAGAGTTTATTATTTACAATTTCATAACTTTAGACTCGATTTCAACCGCGACAACGATCACTGAATATTGTACGATCGCATATGCTTCCAATATGTTCATTTGAACCAAATTCATGACCCCATACCAAAACTTTGTATTACCTTTAAGCATATAGCTAATTTAGGAGTATAAATACATCGGATATGAATCCGGTAAAATATCAAAATTAGGGGTTAAGTTTGGCCAAGTTTTGTGTAACGTTTCTTAGTACAAACGCGCGGCCACTACAGCGTATAGGGCTGTTCTGTCTCTAAAGAGAGAGCCGACCTTACCCAAATCGGAGGCTAACGAACGAAAGAGACAGAAAAATTCGGTCTAATGAACTCTATCTAAGCCAAGCTGCCAAGGAAATATTTATTTCATTTGATACACACAAGTAAATTATACCATTTTCTAATGCATTGTGAGCTCCTAGTGGTCGATATACATTTCGACCACTAGTTTAAACAGGTGTGTGGGTCACTAGAACTTTCTTTGGAAGCTTTTGTAAAAGAGCACAATTCCATAGAATTAACTAACACATACATTAGCACGTGGGACTACAATAATATTTTAACGCGTAGAGCTCAAGAATATCATACAATTATGAGAATTCACATCACTCTACATTACATATCATCCAATTAGAACCAACTAATGAACACAAAGTTTATTTTGAAAAGTCAATTATGTGCATTTACCATTTAATAACCTTGTAGTTGGAGAAAATAAACAAGCATTCCAACGGTAAACAAACCAAAAAACAAATCGTGATTATGGTGTTTCTCAATGCACAAAACAAAGAAGAAAACGGCTCATGCATACTCGTGTGGGTGCGTGTTGAAGCTAGTATAGATCTACATTCTGAAGTGAAGACTGGATTGAGAGCTAGTACTATACAATTGAGGAGATGTTGCAGCCAATATTATCCAACTTAGGAGGGAAGAGAATTGTTTTGGCATCAGGATCGCCAAGACGAAAAGATATTCTTTCTCGTATTGTGAGTATTCGCACGCGCACTATATTTATAGGCTATAACTAAGTACACTTAAAATGGGAGATAATTTTTTTTAAAGTGAATAAAAAGGTTATTATTGTTGAAACTTGAATTAAACACTTAGAGGTCTACTTTTTTTTAATAATTCAATCACTTCAAAATCATACTGACCTGGTTATGCAGGTGTCAATTGTATGACCCACCCTATGGACCCCGGGGAAGGTGCGTCATGGTTGGGTCATTTACCATCAAGGTGTGACTCAGGGTACCGTCATTTTACTCCTTTGGTCAGTCACAATATTGACGGTGGGGTGTGTCGATGTCAGTCACTTTACATAGGTGCGTCACTGAATAAAGTACAGTGTATTCAAAATCAACAACTGGTGCGTCATAATTTTGACCGAGGTACCGTCATTGGTAGCCTGAAGTTCGTCATAGTTTTGCCGCATATGTGCGTCATGGTATAGTAAAATCCGACGCACATTAGACAAGTGACGCACCATCCCCGGGGTTCATGGGGTGGGTCATACAATTGACAGGTGCATTAATTACCGTAAATGACCATATAATAAATCGGTAGGCCTACTGGCACTGCTGTGTTTTCCAGCTGATTGACATTAATGACAACAAAAAAGCATGTAAATGAACTGAAGAAATCGCTGCTGAATTTCCTCTGTCACGTCACGTCCTGTTCTCTTAGCGTTTGCGAATTGTAGGCTACGTTTATATAGCTTTTAGCGAATGATCGACCAAATCAAAATAGACCAAATTTGCTCCTGTGTTTAATTAGGACTGTATATATGCACAAAACATACGTCTAATATTATGCAAAAATAGTCTTTAATATATTGATCGCTCGCTCGCTAAGTTTTAAAAACTGTATTCATGTTAGCATGGTTAGGAGTTGACAGACTTCAAGCAGGCTCTATATACTAAAAACACTTATCAAATACTACAAATGTATGAGTTGGGGCTTTTAGCGCTTTTTTACCCAGAATATAAGTCTATAATGAATCACTCATTACTGCATCTGTCACTTGTTTTTCTTGTACAGGGTTTGAAATTTGAAGTTATTCCATCTACTTTCGAAGAGAATCTTGACAAGGGTTCGTTCACACCAGAAGACTATGTTCAGGAGACAGCGAGAGGGAAAGCATTGGAGGTAGCGGAGAGGTTAAAAGGGGTGAGAAACATTTGTCCACCAATGCATTCATTCACTTAGTAGGGAAATGAAAGACAGACAAGCAATCTAATATTATCCTATTTTGATGAATATTTGAAGGGGTTGTATTATCTGAAAATACATTGGCAAAATGTTAAGAGCAATAATATAGGTGAATTGGATAGGGAGTAAAGTCAGTATACCTTTAAAAGCAAATTGCTTGTGAGCAGGGTCCTAGTTTTTTACAGAATAATAATAAAGTACAATATTACATCAAATCAAAACTTACATCATTAGAACATCATTCACTCAAACAACACAGGCATATACCAGTATATATATGCATGCACAGTCGCACACAGAGAGAATATGAAGTAGACAAAAAGAGGATATAAAAGCAAGAAAGATAAGAGAGAGGGTAGAGAGAAAGAGAGAGAGAGAGAGAGTAAGTGAAACTGGACATATAGGGAAGGAAAAGACAGATAGAGAAATGTTAGTTTTAGTTAGGATGATGATGATCAAGAAAGGGAGATGAAGAGAAAGTTGATTCTTTTTTCTCTATTGATAAATTTAACCACAAATTTTTAGAAAAATACATATTTCTCAATTTTGTCATATTATATGTTCATTAAAAAGATTAAGATCGTGATAGTCTACATATGATTCCATACCACACCTTTTTTATATCCCACACCTGTTTTATATCCTACACCTGTTTTATATCCCACAATTATAAATATGATGAGACTGTTTTAGACCAATGGTATATATGGTCTCATGGATAAAAAAAAAAATCCTTTGATAATTTAATCTATCTAATACTTCTCAAATAGACAAAGGAATTAGGAATTTGTGTAAAGCTGAGTTAAAATCCTAGCTCTTATATTTAGCAAAATGAAGATGTATTATTTTGAAATAAAATGTAACAACTCCAATAGTTATTTTTTACACTTTTTATACAAAAAATGGAACTCAACATTGAGTAAATTTCACTGTCCTTTATTATGCATCTACTGTGATAGAATAATATTTTGTTCTTAATTTCTTATTTAACTATTTTCAGCCTTCAATGCCTGACCTGATCATTGGTGCTGACACAGTGGTGGTAAGTGAATTCAATCCAGGCTAAATGGCTGTCATATATATTCCGTAATCATAATTAAGCTATACAAATTTTAAGATGAATCTCTGTGTTTAGATATATAACTTTTCTTCTCAGACACTCACATATCTGCCAATAGACATAACATTGCCTATTTTCCCCTATGCATGACCCATCTTTCTCTATACTCACAAGGGTGTCATCCTACATTAATTATTGCATAGATGTGTAGTCCTAAGCTTTCATATAGGATTAAAAGTTTAAACATATTTTGCTGCAATACAATGTAGATTTTGATTTTGGTATATCAGGAATGTACAACTTATTTTGAATGTTTTCAAAAATTTAGAACACATTTTCAATTGTAACTTGAGAAAATATGTTCTATGTTTTTTTTATTTTAATTTAGGCTCTTGGAAACAAGATTCTTGAGAAGCCTCTAAGTGAGAAGGGTGCTATTGAGATGCTGACAGAGCTAAGTGGATCCACACACAAGGTTCATACGGGCATTATACTTATAACACCATGTAGGTATTCCTAATGATCGAACGTACATGTAAAGGATTTACGTTGGTGGTCTATATAGAAAGTCAAACACCACAGCAATCTTCTTCTTTGTCTTTTTCTTCTACTTCTTCTTTTTCTTCTCTTGCTTCTTCTTCTTTTTCTCCTCTCCCTCCTCTTCCTCCTCTGCAAGTGCCTTGTTCTTTTTCTCTTTCTTGTTCTTTTTCTCTTTCTTTTTCTCTTTCTCTTTCTCTTTCCTTTCCCTTTCTCTTTCTCTTTCCCTTTCTCTATTTCTCTCTCTCTCTTTCGCTCTCTCTCTTTCTCTTTTTCTCTCTTTCTCTTTCTCTCTCTCTCTCTTTATCTTTCTCTTTCTCTTCTCGTTTTCTTCTTCTCCTCCTTTTTTCCTTTTTTTTTCTCAAGGGGTGGGAGCAGACACAAATCATTTGTGGCCATGAAATTTGATGAGAAAAGTTGTACTACTCTGAGAATATTTTATTTTCAGAATTTTGATACTAAAATTTAAAATTGTTATGTTTGGTTTATAATATAACTACCGGTATAATTTACAATAATGTAGATTTCTTTTTAAACTACCATTCTTGTTTGGTATAAAATGTCTGTGTTGTTGTTATCCTATCAGAGTTAGGTTATTGGGACTTAATTAGGTCTCCATGCTCATCGGCCAACAGATTCCAAAAAGTATTCAACACTGTATAGAAAAGTTCATTCCAAAGTTAGCTCAGCTACTTTCTCATTTCAGTGATATATTCAAAAGTGTCAATTTAAAATGTTTTTAAAGTTGTATCTAACTAGTTTGTTTTACTTTGACAGGTAATGGGCAATTACAAATCATCCAATTCTTTGAGACAACTGAGGTGATGTTTGCTGAGCTGACACCTGAGATTGTAAAAGGTTATGTGGCAACAGGTGAACCAATGTAAGTGTATGTCATATGAACAAAACAAACCATAGTCAAAGATTTATTTACCACTTCAAGAGGAGTAACATATATTCAGTATTTGGAACAATATTTCAACAAATAGGACTGACACAATCACTGGTGAATATATAAGGTTTATTCTTGATCTACAGGCTTTCATGATATATCATTTGTTGCTACCAATAAATAGTATGTTTTTTAATTGAAATGCATGATGGACCCATATGGGTTATATATTTCATTCACTTGTTCATTTGACTCCCACTGTCAATGCTTGGTATCTTGTACATCTATATATCTCTTGGATGGCATCTCAAAGTGCTTTGTATGCAGTGGAAAAGGCGCTACATAAATTGCATCTATTATTATAGATTTACCACAGCACATATGATTTAATAAATACTCTGTAATATCATCACTTTTATTACTAATCACCATAAATTGAATTTAGATTTGTGACATTAAGTAGATATAGTCCTCTTATTACTTTGTATGTAGTTTGATTGTTCTGTTTTCAGCGTATATCATTGGCTATGATTAAAGGAAAGTGCCTTAGTTCCATATTATTTGTGAGCTCCATATGGGATTAATATTTGCTTTAAAAAAAGTATTTGTCTTTGGATGTATCCCTTGTTCAAAATAACACCATAGAGCATACTGACTAAGAATTGTTTCTCTTAAATTCTGTTCATGAGATTAATATCTTGCTAAAAATCAAAATGATTTTCATCTTGTTATTGTAATCACTCACAGGGACAAAGCAGGAGGATATGGTATCCAAGCAATCGGAGGAACGCTGGTGAAAGGCATTGTGGGGGATTATTTTAATGTGATGGGATTCCCGCTTCATCATTTCTGTTGTAAGATGCTGGAACTGTTTGGGAAAAACTGATGTTACGTCTTACCTGTCATGAGGCGCAATCATTAGTAGAGCATTGAGTAACCACCTGGGACCCGTTTCACAAAGCCCTTTTCCAATGACAAATTAAAATCAGTGACAAATCTGCTGATAACCAATCAGAAGCAAGGATTTCAGTAGCTTATAACAAAAACTGTCATTTGTCACTGATGACAAGTTTTGTGAAACATTCTCCTGGAGGTCGCGGGTTTGAAACCAAGTCAGAGCACTAGGCATTGATCCTCCGGCTTACCAAGTCCCTCAGAGAGGACAGATGTTGGTCCCCTGATTGCTTACAAGCATACTCACTTGCTTAGCAGTCGGGTGAAAACAATTAAACCATCAAAACCACCAAACCTCTATCTAAAAAGTCTGAACCAGTGATCTGGACCAGTACATGTAGTTGAATTCATGCTTATAGATTTTCATAGTTGGTATGATAATAGCAAGATGGACAAGTTGCCCATTTACTAAAACACCAAGGGCTGTACCATTTGATTTGTGTCATTTTACATTGTAACATTTCTGTGATGAAATGAACAGTACGATACATTGATTCTTTTTTGGTGTTGCTTTTGACATAAGTAAATAATACTTTCAATATGTACAATATTTGTATATATGTGAAAATAAATAAGATTGAATATTTTTACATTGTAACATTTCTATGATAAAAAGGACAGTACTATATATTGATTCTTTTTTTTGTTACTTTTGACATAAGTAAATAATACTTTCAATATGTACAATATGTGAAAATAAATAAGATTGAATATTTTTACATTGTAACATTTCTATGATGAAATGAACAGTACTATATATTGATTCTTTTTTTGGTTACTTTTGACATAAGTAAATAATACTTTCAATATGTACAATATTTGTATATGTGAAAATAAATAAGATTGAATATTTTTAAATAAAGGGTGTGTGTATTTTTCAATTGTGAATTTTCTCTATGTGTCTTGATATTGCACATTCCTCTTTAAAAGTGGTTAATCTTGATGAGCATAAAGCTTTTCTAAGTCTTGTAACCCATAGTAACAACTCTTAATATATATGCAACATCTATTTTGATGATTTCAATACATTTACTATAACTCAATAGTAATAATGGGGGAAATTAAATCACTTGTGAGCTGGTGTATTGATGTGTGATAACATTTAACTGCATGATTTTAATCCATTTTTTTTTTCTTCAAAAGAATGTGATTTTCCCCCAACTGTTCCTTTTCAATTTTAGTGGACATTTAAAAATTGCCCATAACGTTGGAAAATAGTTTTCTTATCTCTTTCTCATGAAGCGATTGTGACATTATGGTTTATTCTGGATAGGTAGAGTTTATATCTTTTCAGAAATGTATGTACGGTATCTAGAATAAACCATAATGTCACAACAATTTCATGAAAAGAGGTTATCAACAATTTATTTTAACTTTATGGGCAAGAATGTATGTTTTTAACATCCCTCTCCATGACACAGATCTTTACTGGTACTTTGACACAACCTCAGTGATATTTTTGTTATTTTTCTTAATAGATATTGAATAGAAACCCATTTAGTACCTGCTGACCTTTATCATAATTTCTGCTTTTAATTAAAAAATTAATTTCATATGTTCAGGTCAGACTATCCATTTAGGTTTATTTCATGTATCACGTATTGACTACTTTCTTTGATTTTACCACATTATTTGTCAACGTCCTGTACATTCCCCCGTTACATTTCTTATGAATTTTTTTTCCTACAAGTACCTTCACAGGCTTTTATTCTTTCTCTTCTCACTCCATGTCCCTCCTCTATCTCTCTTTCTCTTACTCACTCTCTCTTTCTTCTCTTACTCACTCTCTTTTCACTCACTCTTTCTCTTCTCACTCTCTTTCTTTCTCTTACTCACTTTCCCTCTCTCTTTCTCTTCTCACTCACTCTCCTTTCTCTTCTCAATCTCTTTTTCTTTCTCTCTCTCTCTCTCTTCGTTCTCTTCTCACTCTCTCACTCCCCTCCCTCCCTTATTCTCTCTTTATCTTTCTTACTTCTCTTTCTTACTTCTCTCTCTTTCTATATCTCTCTTCTCTCCTCTCTCCAGTGCCACTTTTCTTTTTTTTCAACTGACATCACAAATGAAAAATACCAATTCACATTCAAGCAAAATAATTTGTGCTTACCAAGAACTTAATGTACATTTATTTACAAAGGCGTCAACAGACTCCTAATACAACACATAGATGCTGGGACAATTAATAATACATGAGCAATTAAAATCATCACCAAATGATTGGGTTCAACAAAATAGAGAATACAAAAATGGATCTGGCTAAGTAAACTTTGGTTTCAGTTCAGCAAAATTATTTAAAAAAATACTCTCTCCTCCTTAATTAGTTATTTCTTGGATAAAAGTACTTTTCACTGTTTTTTAACAGTCGGAATTATGTGAATTCAATTTTGAATGATACTCGACAATTAACCAACTTGACCTGTTCATCATAATTGTGAACATTTAACAGTGTTTCGTGCTACAGGTACATAATTCGCTTTTAAGCTACAAAATATTCTCCTCTTTATCGTTTTCATCAGACCAGAATCTAAAATAAGGACAACCTTATATTAAAGAACAAATTATTGCACTTTTAGATAACTCAAAAGTTGAACCAAGTGTAGTGGCGAAGTAAGAGACACACCTTAAAGTCTTTCAGAAAGAATCTCTCTTTTTCCAACAAACATAATACATAGTGAATCCTGTTTAAAAAGACAAATAATCTATAAACTATTTTGATCACGGGTATTGAAAACAAATTTTGATGTGCAAGATAATCACGTATCTGTTTATCATTATTCAACTTTTCTTGAGATAATTAGATCTTTTGCATGGATAAAGGAGAGTGTGGAGAGCTCCTTTGAAGCCTTTGTTCATTACATGTCTGTTTCAACAATTATAAAAAGAAACAACAGCACTGTGATACAATAAGGCAAAGTATACGTAGAAAGGTATACACATAATGACCATGGTTGGTGTAGGGTAACGATCAGATACTGGTAGCACTTACAGGGGACCAATCGCCTCAAAATAATTTGTATATATTTAGAAAATATGAGACACTCAAACAGCATGCAGGTAAAAAATATTTTATATCAGAAGGTTAATTCAAAGTTAACTTTCATACATGTGCATTGACAATCACAAGTAATCATTATTCACTTTTCCCTTTATGCAGAGTGCAATTTGGGTATGTAGACCATATCTCTTTACATATATGTAATCTTGAAGCCAATGTTTTGAAGGTTGGTTTCACAGTTTAACATACAGAGCAGAATTTTGATAATTGGTCTCCTTCAAAGTATTGCAAGAAAAACATGTTTCAAAGAGGGAACCATTTCAAGACTCCTGGCTTGTCTAACAGCAGAGATACATACCATGTCACAGTACCCAAAATCATCTGTTTGGAGCCAAAAGGGCATTAGTGCATATCATTTTACACAGAGTTAACACCCTTCTGGCTCCGAAGAGATGATGATGTCATGATTTGAACAATGAATGACACATATCAGTATAGCATGTATGTACAGAAACACAAGCAGTCACAAAGGTACATGTAGTGAAGCAAACACTTTTCCTTTTTCCCCTGCAACATTGCATTCGTAGATTGCAAGGTGACAAAACTCTGCCTTTGCCGACCTAGCAGTGTTGTACATGTGGTCACAAATTGTGCTTGTATCAAATATATGAAGTTTTACAAATGCTAATGGCAATAGGTGAATGTGGTCATCGATTCAGTTGCAGCATACTGGCTGTATTGAATACATTTCAGTAGAAAAACATTCATTGCTACACCATTAGATTTAAGTCATCTTGTACACACTAAATTTGTCAACAGTTTGTTTCTTCATAGATTGTGGATAAGAACTGAATACCAACTGTGGTTCACAGATTTACAAGTGCAGTGAGTCTGGGGGCAACCTCTAATATCATAATCATGCTGCCAAATAAAGAACACACTTATGAGTAATCTCTTCGAAAACTTGTTCACCTTCCTCTGTAAGTTGTCTCTTTCTAAACAAACATGGGCGTGTTCCACTGAACTCAATAAAACAAGGCTTCTTTTCACTAGAGTTGTTTATCCTTTCCATGATTTCATGGAAAATGAAAAAAGAAAGTAGAAGGAGGATCCATACTTCTTCTATTTCCAAATTGTAAAAACCAATAGAATCATAAGTGCAACACTAAAGGAGGCAAGGAACTTTATTGCATATATTTATCATTTACTATCAGTGATACTGTAAGAACTAAAGCCTGTCATGGAATATCAAAAGGAAATTAGATTACGGTAATACTGTAATTAACTGTGCCAAACATTTTTCCTGTCAAGGTTTGTGTGTACTCTGTAACCAGTGATGCTTGGTTAAAGACCAAGTGATTATAGCATAGGTAAACATTTTATTTATGTGTTGATATACAAAATGCCCATGTTTTTCAGCTCTATTAGCACTGAGCATTGTACATTCAGACATATGTTGAAGGGTCAAAGTTCATGATAATGTGAGAGGGAGATCGACCTGGATGCTGAATAACACCAACCTTTATCTCATCATACAAATCTTTCCAAGTCTTTAACACTAGATTATTATCCTTACAATATAACCGTGTCCTTAGCTTCATATTCTAATGAAACTATTGGTTTGGAAAACAAAGGTTGCTCAGACGTTGGAAGAAACAATGAAGCACCCTGGTTAGAAGGTCAAAGGTCATTTTGGATTTGGAGGAGGAGGAGGAGTGTTTGGGGCTAGGGTTACGTTGCTGCAGAAGTAGGAGCTGCGTTGTTCTCTTCTGTATATGCTGCACCGTTCTGCATGTAAGCCGATCCGAGACCGTACAGGTGACCACAGTACTTGTCATCGTCAATGTTGTCTTCAAAATAGCACTGGAGAAAAACAGGTCAACAAAATATAAATTTATCCAATAACAATAGTAATAATAATAATCGTCACATTTGTATAGCGCTAAATACTATGATTCTGAGCACTTAACATAGTACTTCAACATTATCAATGTCAAATGACAAGGATTGCAATATTCAACGCTCAATCAGAAAGTCCTCTATTTAAACCCTTAAAAAAGACTGGGCATAGTTTTCCTCCTCAAGATGATGACCATAAGATGTGCATGAATCTCCAAAATACTGTTAGAATAGGGCTGCGTCATAACATTTAGTGAATATTGATAATTTTCAATTATAATCTAAGCAAACCTTTTTTTCAAATACAATTTTTTACAATGATATACAAAGAGAGGTGTAGAGCTATTAAATTTGCTGTTTAAAAACTTGACTGGAGAATGCATAGGTCATGGGTTCGTGACCCAGCACTGCACACATTTCTTTTGGCAAGACTCCACATGTGCCAATCTCCACCCAGCTATAGGAGGGAGATCCTTCAAATCCTAGATTTGAGGATTCCTGATTCCTTGAACTGCATAGGAAGGGGCACGACACAGCCATTCCTACTCACTCTAAATCCCCCAAAATAAATTTTGAATAGAAGAGAACTTCAAATTTCCAGCAACATTTTCTATAAATATTTCACATGGCAAGTAAAGTCATGGTGTAACAAAAGGGAAACTTCCAACACCAGACTTCTCACGTTGAAATAAACAATTGGTTTTGAGATTATGTTTATGCATAAATCAACACTGAAATATGTGTTTACCCCAACTTAAATACTAAAATTATAAAATATATGTAATGTAAGTAAGTGTATCTTTATATGTTACAAAATCAAATGACTCAGTCTTCAATTTAAACCCTTTTAGTCGCCCTTCAGTTGACTTTGGGAAACTGAAGATGTCAAACCCTGCTTTAGAAAAGCGACCATTTTCACAAGATCTGCTTACCTCTCTCATTTTAAGGAATGTTTGTACTGTGAGGAGGCTATCACTTCCGGCTTGATGTTGAGGTCCTATCCTCTGGATCTACAAGAACAAGAGAGAAAATATCATATCAATTAGACAAATTATGACTAGTATAAAAGACTTAAATTTCCTACTTATCATAGCTATATAGTATGTCATGAAAGGTCTTGAACCTTGGTTAATATTCCTTTGTAAAATGTTGTATGCTCTTTCTCATACAAGTTTACCTTCCAGCAAGCATGAAGGCAGTCACTAATGTCTTTGTCAGAAATCGGGTTCTTAAGACTTGTTATCAACAATTAGCTCCTATTTTTACGATATTATATCAGTTAACTTTGGATCTAGGTGTAATACCACAAAGATGGAAAACATCTTCGATTATACCAGTTCCAAAAGGGAATAGAAAAGGCAGTAGCACAGATTTGAATGCCTTTCGCCCTGTAGCACTCACATCTAATGTCATGAAATGTTTGGAAAGGTTGATTTTGAAACATCTATTGAGTCAAGCTGGCTCATTTGTTGACCCCTTTCAATTTGCTTATAGACAGAATAGGGGAGTTGAGGACGCTGTTCTTGTCCTTCTTCATGGAATATATAGTCATTTAGATATCCCCAAATCATATGTAAGATGTACCTTCATTGACTTCTCTAGTGCTTTTAATACCATAACTCCTCATCTTTTAATAAATAAACTGATAGAAATGGAGGTTGATGTTAAAATAGTGCTCTGGGTTCATAACTTTCTAACAATTAGACAACAATCAGTAAGACTTGGAAATATTAAATCCCCTACTTTGGTAACCAATACAGGAGCTCCACAAGGGTGTGTCCTTTCTCCCCTGTTATTTTCACTGTATACCAGTGATTGCACTAGTACCAGTCAATGTTGTTCATTTATAAAGTATGCTGATGACACTGCCATCACAGGTTTCATTAAGGGAGGAAATAGTGAGAATGAGTATTTTTGTCAAGTTAATCAGTTAACACAACCTATATTTGAATGTTCAAACAAGGGAAACGCTCTCGGCGGTCTCGCCTGCATAACGCAATTCAATATGATAAACCAGAACGTCAATGACGTACATTGTAGTGCTCATCCGCATCTCGCAACAACAAATATCGTGGTACACTTTTGAACTGGTCAAAAAATAAAAATGTGATGCCCTGGAAGGGACATAATTTCATTTCATTTGCATAAAGTACCATAAATAATCAATGGAGCAAAATTTCAAAATTCTGTGTAGAAGTTTAGTGTTCCAAATTTAGCTCTACCAGATAAGGCAAACCAAATCAAAATCGGTCAAGAAATGAGGGAGAAGAAGCAATTTTTGTTATTTTTGGAATAAATTTGCATAAATTACCATAATTAATTAATGGAGAACAATTTCAAAATTCTGTGTAGACCTTTAGTGTACCAAAGTTAGCTCTACGATATAAAGCAAACCAAATCAAAATCGGTCGAAATATGAAGGAGAAGAAGCATTTTTTGTGATTTTTAAATTATTTTTGGAATAAATTTGCATTATTATCATAATTAATCAATGGGAGTAAAATCTCAAAATTCTGTGTAGAAGTTTAGTGTTCCAAATTTAGCTCTACCAGATAAGGCAAACCAAATCAAAATCGGTCAAGAAATGAGGGAGAAGAAGCAATTTTTGTTATTTTTGGAAAAAATTTGCATAAATTACTATTATTAATTAATGGAGAACAATTTCAAAATTTGGTGTAGAAGTTTAGTGTACCAAAGTTAGCTCTACCAGATAAAGCAAACCAAATCAAAATCGGTCGAGAAAAGAAGGAGAAGAAGCATTTTTTGTGATTTCAAATAAATTTGCATAAATTAGCATAGATAATGAATTTCACGATTCTGTGTACAAGTTTTAAATCCCCTTCCTAGCCCTATCATATGAAACAATCAGAATCAAAATCGGTTGAAAAATAACGAAGCATTTTGAAAATCTTGATGATGATGCCACAACATAGTCCAAGTCTGTTGACCTGAAATGACCTTTGACCTTGAGTTTGTGATCTGAAATTCTACTCACATGATTGGGGATACTTGATTACCCTATAGTCCAAGTTTCATTGACTCAGAACTTATACTTTAAAAATTATATCAAAAATTCAAAAACTTAACCTTAGGTTAAGTTTTCGATGATGATGCTACAACATAGTCCAAGTCTGTTGACCTGAAATGACCTTTGACCTTGACTTTGTGATCTGAAATTCTACTCACATGATTGGGGATACTTGATTACCCTATAATCCAAGTTTCATTGACTAAGAACCTATACTTTAAAAATTATATCAAAAATTCAAAAACTTAACCTTAGGTTAAGTTTTTGATGTTGACGCCGTCGCCGTCGCCGCCGCCGCCGCCGCCGTCGCCGCCGCCGTCACCGGAAAAGCGGCGCCTATGTCTCGCTTTTTGCTACGCAGGCGAGACAAAAACCAAAGAGATTATTAAAGACTTTCGACGTGGTGACGTTAATCATATCCCTTTGTATATTCATGAACAGGCAATCGAACACGTACATGAATATAAGTATCTTGGTACCTTGATTGATGATAAGCTACGATTTAATAAGAACACCAACGCTGTACACAGTAGAGCTAATCAATGGATGTTTTTTCTAAGGAAGCTCAAAAAATTTAATGTTGACAGGACGATCTTGCCTCTTTTCTATCAGTCTATCATTCAGAGCGTTCTTCTATTCAATCTCATTTGTTTTTATGGAAATCTCACACAAGCAGACAAAACTAAACTTGAACGTCCTAGGAAAATTGCTCAACGTATTATCGGCATTAAATTACCACCCCTATCAGTTTTGTTTGAAGATCGCTTATTGACTAAAATAACTTCTATTATGAAAGACCCATCACATCCACTATTTTCTTGTTTTACTTTTAGCCGCTCAGGAATCCGCCTGCTTGTACCAATTACCTGTAGAGCCAGATACAGAAATTCTTTTATTCCAAATTCCATGCACATCTATAATGCACAAGTAACACGAAATTCTCAGCTTTAAG
This sequence comes from Strongylocentrotus droebachiensis, assembly GCA_035222895.1. Classification (NCBI taxonomy): domain Eukaryota; kingdom Metazoa; phylum Echinodermata; class Echinoidea; order Camarodonta; family Strongylocentrotidae; genus Strongylocentrotus; species Strongylocentrotus droebachiensis. The sequence goes on along the minus strand of JAVYIG010001934.1, from coordinate 160,396 downwards.
CGAAATAATAGCGATTATGATTATTTGTTAACTTTTTTTCTACCCACCCAGTAAATAAACTTGTAGGGATTGGGTTGGAAAGTTTTCCACCTTATCACCTTTGTGGGTCGAAACATCCGTTGTTTAGCTCTGCTGCTGATTTTGTTGTATTTTTTCTGTCATGCATTATAATCTGATTGGAAATTATGCCATCTCTCCTTCTCTATCTCTCCCCTTTCCCTTTGGACCCTTACCAACTCTCCCTATATTTCTCTCTTTTATCAGTCCTTCGAGCTTGAGCTCTCTTTTCCTTTCTATTTCTGCTCGTATTTCGATTGTGATGCCGCTCCTATTCTACTTTCATATTCACATCTATATATACCTGAATTTATTCGTGATGTGATTCAGAATTGTATTTAAAATTCTTGCTATGTATAAGTCATATAACTGTCTTGTCATGTTTTGTGCTGAAAGCCGGAGGACCATACCTGCTCATAGACTTTTTCTTATAGAGTCTTGACGCCCTTCTGGCTTTCAGCACACGACACCATGTTTTTGTCTTATGTTTTATGTATTACATGTTATACCAATGGAAAACAAATTTCTGTATTATATTATGGACAATAAAATCTTGAATCTTGAATATATATTCAATATGTTTCTTTAGTAATGAGAGGTCACATTGTTATGACCAACAAGTATCCCGAGCACATTGGTCAATATCAGTTCTTATCTGTATCACTACTCATGTTGGCTACCAGTACATGTACATATATGTACAAAAACTGGATATTATTAGTTTTGAAGACACCCGAGGTACATGTGTTTTAATTTTGGACTGCACATGAACAATTCTTTCTTGGATTCAAAACAACTATTCCAATACCACAAACTTTTGTGTACAATATTCCTAGATTAATTGGCAAGGGATGCTCAGCTGCAAAATGAATTAACCACAATACGCAAATTTTACAATCAGCAAATGCTTCTTGCCACAAAAACGGTTGCATCAATAATTTGCAAAGGTGTTGTATCATAAAAGCTTCTGGTATTAAGGTCTAGTTCGTTGATTATCTCAAATTACTCAAAAAGCAATAGTGTACTTTCAAATGTCTCAGAACGGTTAAAAGTTTTAGAGCTTACCTGAAGAATATCAGCTACTTCTTGAAGACCACCCTTGAGGTCTTTACAGCTCTTCATCAAGTATTTAACATCATAGATACGCGGGAAGAAAATCCTAAGAAGCTCAAAGAACTCAGATTCCTCAGAGGGCAGATTGGTCGCTGTCATCAGCTTGATCAGATAGGCAAAGTCGTAACTACTGCTCAGAATTAATGAAACAGATTGCACCAAGATAGTTATCAGTGAGTAAAAATATACATCGAATGATAAGTGCTTCAAGCTCTTATTTCTCTTCATTTATAAGGAAAGAGAAAAATTAAAAATTCTGAAATCTATCACGAGCTGCAATCAATATTGTGTCAACCATTTGGAAAGATCTCAAAATCACTCTGCTAGAATGACTGGTAAAGTCAAAGAAATTAATATATAATGGAAATGGAACCTTTTTCTTATCAAACATCATTTGGCGCTGAGCCCATTCAATTAATGTAAGCTTCACAATACTTATAACACTACAATGATTCCAGAGGCTAAACTTAGAAGGAAAAAAGAGGAAAAAGCTGCCAATGACCCCCAACCCCACCACCTTCTCATAATGAAAGGCATATCCATTGTTGGGAATTGACAATCAAGCTTCTCCATTCAGCCATGACTTTGTAAACTGCTTTAAAAATGCCAAGGCAAAATAAAATGACATAAACATAGTGTGTGCCTCAAAATCTGGTTGCTTAAACAGAGTATGCATCTAGGGGTCTTCAAAATGCATCTTTTGATTATATTTTTATCACCAACCTAGCATTCAAGTACACATAAACTTGTTGGAAATTGACAATGAAGTTTCTTCATTCAGCCATGACTTCGTAAACTGCTTTTAAAATGCCAAGGAAAAATTAAATGACAGTATAGTACATGCCTCAAATCTGTATGCTGTATATATCAGAGTTTACATAGGGGTCTTTGAAATGCTCAGTTTATTTCATAGAGAGGGATGTTTAGAGAGGGATGAGTTACCTGTGGAAGGTGACCCACTTGACACTGTCATTGAGAACAACCCCCGATGTCATCAGAAGCTCTGCAAAGTGATCCACCTCGATACCTTCATCTTCATGCTTCTTGAACTGAATCCCTGATCCAGACAGGAGCTCTATCGAATCTTTAGCATACATGTCTTCACTGCAAAGAAAAATAGTGATAAACACTAGTTTACACTTTACAACTTATAAATATGCACAATAAAGTAATTCAGAGATGCTATCTGCGCATGGGCAGATAAAATTATTTGTAAAAAATAAAAATAAAAACTGTAAAACCCATCAAGAAGAATGTTAAATACGTGGTCATGAAGGTTATGAAATCATTATTCATTAATGTATTGATAGTACGTTCTTTGATACACAGGTGTAATATTCTTTTCAAGAGGACAAAAAAAAATAGCTCAGTGAATATGCGTAAGTCCCTTTGTTGCGCACATTTACTGATCCTTATCAGCCTTGTTGTAGACTGGTGATTTACCTGAGATTAAACCTGAAGTTGAACTGGAAAGTTGAGCCACTCTTTGGGAAGTTGCCCTGGTCATCACAGAAGGTAATACCAAGCTGGATGATCTTGAGTAAGTCTACATTACAGCGATGTAGCTGGTATTGGTACTCTGAGTTGGTGCGGAACTCCCCCAGGGGCCTGGCCACCACTCCAGGAAACTCTGTATCCTAGAAAGGAAAGAAGGTAAGAAAGACCTATCATTGCTACATACATACCAACAATAATAAATATTGTAATATAAATGAACTAAAGGAACACACAAACATCAACAATTCTGATTGCTTATTCATTGTGCCAAAATGTAGGAATGACTCTGATTGGTTATATATGTACAATTGTACATGTATCAGGTATATTTAAAATAAGAACATGACTTTAAAATCAAAATTACATAGACTGCAACAAGCATTACACCATAACTTTAAATGCTTATCAAAGATTATCTCTCAACAATGAAAACAGTTATTACCATTGCCACATATTTGTATTTCTGTACGATGACGCGAATCTTTCTGAATACATCTTCCAAATTTGTGTTCCAGACATCCACAATATGAGGTTCGTTTGTTTGAGTTGGCATGGTGCTTGTACTGTAGGATTGGTCTTCTGAATATGCTCTTCAATACTCTGGTTCTTTCTCTAGATCCTTCTGTCTTGATTTTATAGCATTGTCTTCTCTCTGCTTTCACCAATGAAGATATAGTTCCTCCCTTATTCCTTAGAAATACAATATAAACAAGCATGTTAATGACAGACACGTCACATCATTTCATATTTGAACTTGACATACTTCTGTAGCATTCTTTTCATGTAAAAATTACTCTTATAATCACAAGCCCTTCCAGTGTTTTCTTTTTAAACAGATTTCCTCTCATTCCTCTGTACAAGTTACAACCTACATTTGAATTGATTTCATTTGACCATTTATTACTAAAATTCATTTCACAAAGATTCAATGAATAAGTGCTAAGTATCTCTGACAAAAAGCTGTCCTTTAACACCTAGCGGTATTTTGGCAAACTCCCAGCCTGCTAGCTTCCAACCACGGACCATTCGGAAGAGTGTGTGTGCGAGGACCGAGGTACGATTTCAGTTTCGGAACACACGTGTTACGCACCCATACGCGTCCCAGCTGTTGAATGTCTCTAGTCTAATGACATTTTTAGTACAAATATCTGGTCAGTTTTCTTTGGTTGTACAGCACTTAAAAAGAAATTTCTTCAAATTTGCTCCTAGCTCCTGACATGGTTCAATTCAGATCAGACTTGTTTTCAACTCAATTTTGTGAATATATTTTTTTGTGTGAATTTGCCTATCAACGCCGCCATATCTAGCTGAAAAAGACACCCTTTCTACGCTTTTTCAGGACGCAGGTGCGTAGCCAGTCATGTTAAGAGTGACCCCCAGCCCCTTGAAATGTTACTGCAGTGCAACTCAACTCACATCATTAGTTTCATAATTCATAGACATTATCTAGCAATGCACTGCACACTGACACACCATGTACCACTGCACTGCACTTTGCACCTATGCATGCAGTGAATGAATGCTGCGAGTCTGCGTTTCACGAATTGACGAAAACTTGCCGACTGAATAATAATGTCCATCTCAAATTACACGTTTTCAGGATAGGCCTAACATCAGAAAAAATATATCGCACAAGTTCATTATTATAGGTTAGAAATATAAATAATTACCTTTTCCACAGCAAGACCGGTCTCTTTACTTTATTTTTCAGATTCTCTTCATTCGCTTACGCATCAGCAACGTAGCTGGCGCGCTTTAAAAAAAAAAAGTCAATCCGCTAGCTCTCGAATCCCCCACCCCCCCCCCCCCCCCCCAGCTAGCCCCACCCTCATCGGTCGTCTCGTAGTCATGTCAACAAACCGAGTGTACAGTATAGGCATACGGGAAGTCCGTGCGCGTGCTAGCTCGCTCGATCGCGTACATCTAGCTGCCGCGAAGCTCGCCCGCAACTCAAAGACTAGAGATCGGTGATAAACTTCAGAGGCTGATGAGTTGAGCTGAGTTCTGTCCAAGTGGATTTTACTCATTTTACTACCGGTAATCTCGAGATTTAGGACCGGGCATTAACAGTTGATTCTACAGAAATGGCAACGAAGCTACCGAGAGATGTTTTTAAATGGATTCAAAGTTTGGATCTCACTTTTCCTATCAAAAACGTCAGAAGGTGAGTCCAAAATTGTCATGTCAGTCATGATGTAGGCCTACATCTACTGTATAACTGTATGTAGAACTTACACTAGATCTACAGCTGTACATTGTAGGGTCTACATCAGGGGCCCGTTCCTAGAAACTGTCATAAGTCTATAACTTCTTGACTAAATCAGCGTTAGTGAGCAACTCCGCTACGCGTGTTTCACGAAGCCCTCTTAATTGCTAACATGCATCAAGGACAACTTCCTGACTAGTCTAAGGAGTTTATGACGCCTTCAACACCGTCATAATATCTCTGTCGATGGGCATGCAGCGCCATCACATGTCATTTATTGGGTAGACTATGGCTAGCAAGAAAGGACAATAAATCCTCCAGCTATGATCTTTCTACACATTTACTTAAACAGGAAGTTATCATTTCTTTACATTAGAAAATCTTTTGAAAATATGCCATGTTTATATTTTAGGCTTTTCCCACTTTATAAACTGATTGGTCTAGAATTCTACGCGTTTCTTTACATATTGTAAAATCCTCGAAGGAATGGGTAATCTGCCATGTCAGGCAAGCCATAGTTCGAGATAAATTCTAGGATCTATCTTCAAATGTGTAAAATGAATAGAGTCTAGTTTAAAACATGTGTTTTAACGTTTGGAATGTTGAAGTTTTGACACCTAACACATTGTACACAAATTTAATTACGTCGTATTTTTCTAAGAATAATATATTATTGTATTTTTATAAACTATCAAATGAAAATATCCGGGGGGGTACCCATCTCAAGAACAAAATTGATTCACCGGTCATGTAATGAAATAGACCTACTCACAATTATATTTTACAAGTATTTCTATTGTATAATATACACAAATTTGGAAGTATGTTACATCTCTTATTTCTTGGTATCATTTTCAATCTTTTTTATTACTAATTCATTTAAATAATTGCATTTTCCCTAATATTATTTTTGTAATAATCCGTTGGTATTGCGACTAAGGCTAAGTCTCGGCTCCTCTTCTCGCGAGATATCTATCTAGTAACCTCTTTGTGAAACGGTTTAGGAAGATCAACGACATCTCCGTAGTTGGCGGATAAAGTTATGACTGTCTTGTCGTTGGTTTCTAGGAACGAGCCCTAGGAGTACATTGAAGAAAAAAATAGAAAGGAAAAGAAAAAGAATGAGAAGGTCACCAAAAATAAAGAAGAAAGAAATGGTGAAAAAATCAAAGTAGAGTTAGGGGAGAAAGAAAATTAGATCTTTACCATTCGTCAAATATAGATCTAGGTATAAAGCATGAGAATCTTGAATTATATTTTACCCCTGCCAGAATCCACATTTTCTTTAAGTTGTGTTGTAACACAAAGTTTGATATATCCCCTTAAACAGAAATTAACATAATTTTATAAACCTAATCGTACAAGTTTAGGATTTTATTGTCAACTTGAAAGTAAAACCTATATGTTGGCAATTGTTTGTCTTACTCTTAGTTTTCTAAACAAAAAGAAATGTTACTACATGAAGTTAACTTTATTTCAAACTTTATATATTACTTTATTGGAGGAGGCCGTGCCTTTGAATGTTTTTAAACAGATATATGGCGCCATATAAATGCTGTGATTCATCATCATCATCATCATCATCATGTACAGTGTACATACATGTACATGTCCCTAGTACAGACTAGCTGTTAGTTCCTATTTGTAGCATGTTCATTCTATAACATTGTTTTTAATTTCTCTGTTCTCCTTTTCTCTCTTTACTATACAGAGATTTTTCCAATGGCTACCTTGTTGCTGAGATATTTTCATGGTACTTTCCTGAAGACATCCAGATGCATTCCTACGGCAACAGTAGTGGACTCCAGGGCAAGTTGGGAAACTGGTCCTTGCTTCGTACTTTCTTCAAGAAGCGAGGTCTTGAGATTCCATATGAATTGATTGATGGAACTATTCATTGTAGACCTGATGCTGCTGAACTACTTATTCAATATCTCTACACAAAGCTCACAAACAGGAAGTAAGATATCACTAGCCAGTGTTAACAACCAAGTAGAAGGTTTTTATTATAGCTCAACAGGATATTCAATTCATAATTCGAAATTGTCTAGTACGCTATGATTGAAAATTTGTTCATAGTTTCAAATATTATGAGATTCATTGGGAGCAAAAGAAGCAGTCAAAACACAGGGGAAGGGGTACCGGTATAAAGAAGCTCCTTTTTCTTAGATACTGTTCAGTGACACATCATCAGGAGCCAAAAGATAATTATGTCAAATGTCTGAGAGAACTTGCTTGGCAAATTATGATTCATGTTATTTTTATTTTCTTAAATTTCACTGAATTAGTAGAGTCACAGGTATTCTTGTTTATTGTTAACAAGGCCTGTCGGGCCTCTGTCAAGCATACAGAATACAATTTCTTACATGATTTCATAGTCCAGCTAGTAGGCCATACCTCCTCAAATATGATTGGTAAACATGAATCCTAAAGTGACTAGCTATTTGTGTTATTTTTTATTTTGTTATTATTAATTTATTAATAATATTATTTATTAATTTACTCCCATTGTTTTCTCATAAGACTTACGATGCAAGAAGGAGTACAGTGCACTTTAAATTCATTCATGTTTTGTTTTTCTCCCATTCTCTCTGTCAGATTGAAGCGGCTAGCTTTAGACCGTGATATTGACTTCACTGATCATCATTACCAGCAGACCTTACCTATCCATGCCAGGAATACAGCTGCTATGGCGGTCAAAACAAACCTCAAGATCACAGAGTTTGAAACAGAACCAAACATCATTACATGTCAACAAAAGGTAAGGACTCTTTCTTTAATACTGATCATGCATTTCTATATGTGACAATTAATACTTGGACAAAGCCTGGTTGTCTTCAAGGCTAAAAACTTGTAAAGTATATATCCATTTTTGGTCAGCCACAAGAAAGATAATCAGTTTTTACCAATAACATCGCGAGCACCATGCATGCATGGCAAGTAATACATGTTGATCATGGAAGAACGGACAGAAATTGATTTTAAAGGCAACTATAACAGTTGATAATGGTAGGCTTGTAAGAACTATCTTATGAATTCAGGGTACACCATTGGTAACTACCTGTATGTAAAACAATTATTTTATTTTGTAAGTTCCTACTGGTATAACTGCTTAATGATCTAAATTTTTGTCCATGGAGGCTAATTCTGCTTTACATCTTTTCCAACAGAACATTATCAGCAAAATTTCACATTCTATTTTTTGTGAGATATGCTATACACATTCATGTTTATTGGATAAATTACTTGGCATAGCAACTTTGTCAGGATCTAGTATAGTATTAATGACTGCTTTGAGAGAAATAGTTGTTTTTATACGCTCAAGGGAAGGTTAGAATTGTGCTATTACCCGAGGCGTGCCGAGGGGAATAGCCCAATTGTAACCTTCCCGAGAGCGTTTAAAAACAACTATTTCTCGAATATTAAAGCAGTCATTAATACTTTTATATGCCGAAAAAAAATAGACTAAAAAATAAAAAATAAAAAATACTTTTTTTTTTGGTCGAAGATGAGATTCGAACTCTTGCGTACAAAAGGTGATGTATCTAAAGTCAGCGCCTCAGACCTATTGGCCATCGCGCGCTATTAACATGCTTGGCAGTTTTGTACGATATATACATTAAAATGGATTGAAACCGGCTTCGCGTGTGATGAATGCTTCGCAAAAGCTCCATATACGGACTCTTCTTTTACTTTTGCAATGCATATTGGCACGAACTTAGATCAAGATCTATCGGCAGATGTTGTTTTTTTGTTTTTGGAAGTTTATTTTCGTCTTCATGTCAACAATGCAAGATAAAATTGTCGGTAAGATCGATCGAGATTCAATTGTATTGAAATTACCAACCAATTATTCGCACACATACGGTATCCTCCATCGCTCAAACCATTTTTTAACATGTAAACCTATGGGGTAACCATGGAGACTGACCTATTTTTTTTAATAACCATGGTTATTAAAAATATTAAATGTTTTAGGCATGGTTACCGGGAATTTTACAGGAACAGTTGAAGTTTATGAATGCAATTTCGACCAATCAGATGGCTGGATTACTTAAGTGAGGTATATAATACTCTTTATGGTACAATACATATATGATTATAGTCTTCAAGAAGAACTTCATACCAGACTCTGGTAGAGAAATAGCTATTTTTCAGAATTGTCTCATCAACATCCCATTTTGATTTGTTTTTCCCAGGCTCAAGAAATTATTAGACAACACATCCAACACCGTCAGGAGGATCGGTTAGAAGACCCTGCACGATTCAATATCAAGCCCTCTATAGGACAGAAGTGTGTGAGAAGACCCATCCCTCAAACACCTCACTCCGCTTCTCAGGCAAAGAACAGTCCACAGAGGGAATATCTCATCAAAGAAAGTAAGTTCATCATGTTACATCAAGTTTTTACCGGTATCTAGCTGTTTTCAGGTTGAAAGAAAACAAAATAAGAAGATGATCTAAACTTTTCACCTTTTGTTAATCAGCAAATGTAATAAAATTAGCTGTTTTGGACAATAATTTTCATTTCTGACCCTTTCATTTCTCTCCCCCTCTGAAAAGAAAAGAGATCTGTTTTACATGTAATCACATTTCTGGATATCTTACATGTACATATTCCATGATATATGTTGATGACGAAGTAAACTCACCTTGGCATGACATTTATGTTCTACTTTAAGGGCCTACTTTAAATGAATGTAAATTCAAAGTATGAATTCTAAAACTGAAAAAGATGATGATAGGAGATTTGGCAAACCTTTGTACTCCTGTCCAAAAATTGTGAAGGATTTCTACTTTGATGTGTTAATATGAAATGATATATAGAATTGATGAAAGAGCCAAAATTTGAATTAAGGATAGTTTGTGTAAATAATCTGTATTCTGTAATTGACTTTATTATTTTTCCACCATACAGATAGCAATGCAAACCCCGTCCAAGCCTCGTCACCTAGCGTTCACTTCAAGGAGATCAAGGTCAATCAGCTTGATCATGTGACCCAACAGGTCATCAGACCGACGAGCATGTCACCGAGCAACGTCCTGCCTCCCATCAGTGGAAGATCATAATGCGGGAACATTGGTTTCTTAAAGAACATTTCTCTGCTTTCTTGAGCCATCTGATCGACAGAATCATCCAAAGTGTCTCCTATTCTTGTTCATCTGCACTTCCATGACAGATATCATAGCCATTTAGGTAGCTAAGCAAAATGAAGTTGCATGAAAAGACGTGTGTGGATCACAAAAGGCATTAAAGTTTGTGATGTTTGTTGATTAAAAGTTATATGTCTCAAATCTCAATGAATGTCTGTAACATCAAACTTAATCGAGATTTTACATGTATTTACCAACTGCATATCCTAATGATGTGGTTCTAACTCTATGTGAGTAAAATTTGATTTTCAACATTCATGCATTTTGCGTTTTAGACAAGTCTTTTTATGCTACTACGTTTTGCTATTTAAAGCTTCAATCGTGGCAGATGACATATATTTAAGAAACTACAGTCCATACTAAAAATAAAGTCAAAGACTTTTATTGCATTTCATCAGTTTTATATGCTTTCTTATATCTAGAAGATGTTCATGTAACCTGGGTGACTGCCTCTGCCCAAACATTAATGTCGGATATAAGTATTTAAGATGTGTTTAAAGACGTGTATAGTATAAGTAATAATTTATTATGGAGCATTTGGTGGATGTTTGGTTACTTTTTTTTATAAGAAAGTTATTCCAACTGTTATTAAATAGGTGCCAAGTTTTGTTTGGATTAAGTATCTCGATGTGAATATCTCAAATGCTTGACACTGTGAAAGATTGTAGATATCCTTGTAAAAATATTGATGTATTATTAGAAAAATGCTATGCTACACCTTAGTTACATATAAACTGTATGTACTCGCTTTAGGAATGAATATCCTGTACAATTGTTAATAGATAGATATCTTTCTTTTTTCTCCTTCATTCTCTTTGCTGTAGTGTAAAGGCACATGTCTTTATATTTTGATACCATTTCCTAATATTCTTTGCTTAACCTTTCAAATTTGTTAAATTTGTTCTTGTTAAAGGCCCACTGCACTACTTGTAGCTACTTGCGCCCTCTATATAACAAACAATGCCTAATCGGTGACCATTGGTCCCCCATGATCCTCTTTTTCTTATGTTAACTGATAGCTGAGTTGATGAGATAACCACCTGTCCAGTGACCTTGCAGGGCGGTCTAATCCCTCCTGTAAACTATGGCAGATAAGCTTTAAAGTCTCACACGATCTTGTCTTGTGGTCCAACACTGTAATACCTAATGCCTCTAATTTAATTGAAACTTTTGTTACCATTCCTTAAAAATTGCTGAATTCTTAGTAACAATTCATTTAATTATATTATAACATTCCCATCTCAAAGGTGATAATATTCATGTACAGAGTATAGTAGTGATGAGATGTACTACTCAAAGGGGAATGAAAGCAACATATTATCATAGAAAAACTTTTTATTTAATAGTTGCTTTAAACTAAAAGGCAGAAATTGAACCATCAAATTTTGTAAAATCCTTTGCTATTCATGGGGGATTTGGGAAATGCGTAAACTAAGATATAGTTTATAGGAGTGTGGAGACAAAATGTTAGGAGCATGAAAGAAGATAGGAAAAGGATCAAAATTTGTGTTTATGATTTTACTGTTGTGAACTTTACTATTGAATTGTATTCACACTTGTGCAAGGTGATATTATCTGTAGTATTTAATTTATACAGTTAGATATACATTTCATTTATTTCAAAGTGACTAAATCAGAAAATATTTTTGTGTCTGTATATATTTCAAGCATACCTGCAGATGATAATAAATTTCATTTGCCTGTACAAATTCATAACAAAAGATGTTCTTTCCATTTTTGTGCCATTACAGAAATCTCTAAGATGCAACACATCACACATGAAAACATACAGAACAAGTTACATTTGACAAGCTATTTCAAAGATTTTATTAATTTAATAGTTGATTCCCAAATGTAAAAGCAATTACATTCATACTAACCATCAAAAAAGGATTTTTCAATTAATAGAATTATCACTTTTGGAAGTCAATCAAAAATACAGTTAACTCTGCATAAGTCAAATCTGTTGAGGCTGCCCCCCCCCCCCCAAAAAAAAAAAAATAAAAAAAATATATATATAAGAAAAAAGGTCTAGGAACGTGAGAGCTTTCAGCTTATGAGGCCTTCTTCAGGTTCTGAAGTGCAAACATATACAAAAACAAATACATTGTATGAACAAATAAACATGGCATACAAACTTAATATCACTCAATCATAGTCAAGCATCATGAACATAGTAAAAATTAGTACAAGAAATACTTTCGGAATAAACATGTAAAGTACAGCTACGTCTCACGTTACTAGACCTTTTTCTTCACGCCTACATATTCTGGAACACCCGTTGTCATGTCAGAGTTGAGAATTCTCGCACTTTTATATATATATATATATATATATATATATATATATGTATATATTAAAAAAATAGTTCAACTTATGCAAAATCTGTGTATATCAAGTTTTACATACATGTAGTTTGATAAAAGAAAACTGATTTGACTTAAGGAAAATCCAACTTCTGCGACTTTGATTTATGCAGAGTTAAACTGTATGTGCATTCCAAAGAAGGCATGTGTCTAAACAATCAATCAAGTTAAATGTGAAACTGGAAACTAGATGAATTTGAAGAAAGCAGTAAAGATAGTGTTTTAATTTCGACAATTTTGTGAGTTGCCTTGAATTTCAAACATATAACCATCAGTATTACACATTTAATTATACACCGTTAGATTGCTGCGCATCTTTATTATTTTAAGATCATTTTATGTCATGCTCTAGTTATAAAGCATGATTCTTCTTTCATGATAGCATTAGTGATGGATGTTTAATGAATAAGATGCATAGTAAATTAACCCACATATAATTTGGATGTCACTGAATGAACATTTATTTTTCAGTTTTGTATCGCATGTTGATCGATTGAATAATCAGGTATTTGGGAAATTTTCTCAAACTTAATTGGAAAGCACCATGTCAAAACACACGCAAAGATTGAGCACAACTTGCTAAATGACTAGCAAAGATCTATGATCTGCACAATGGCTTTAGTATCACGTTCAATGAAAGAAGCTAACTGTATATTATGCAATACACTACTACTAGCTGTCTTGAAACATTCAGTTAAATGGGTGAGCTTTGCTTTCTGAATCCTAGCTATGACCTAGGCCTATTAAAAAAGGATCTAATAGCTCATATACATACATCATCTGTTGAGCCAGAAGGGCATTAACTCTCTGTTACAGAATATGAATTAACACTCTTCTGGCTTCAAAGAGAATTATCTTCTCAGAAAAGAGTTGCTTCTATTAAATTGAACATTATACGATGCTAGACCAAACGCAGACCACACAGATACAATGTAAACTCACTTCAGTCTCGAGATCAAGCATACTCGGAGCGTTTGTACCACTTCTCAACTTTGTAAGATATAACCACTTCCCTTAGTGTTAGATAAACCGAAACATTGATTAGGAAAGGTTGGGAGGTGGTATTTTCTGAGATACAACCAATTCCCATATTTAGATAAACCAAAACATTGATTAGGAAAGGTTGGGAGATGGTATTTTCTGAGATACAACCATTTCCCATATTTAGATAAACCGAAACATTGATTAGGAAAGGTTGGGAGATGGTATTTTCTGAGATATAACCATTTTCCATATTTAGATAAACCCAAACATTGCTTAGGAAAGGTTGGGAGATGGTATTTTCTGAGATATAACCATTTTCCATATTTAGATAAACCCAAACATTGCTTAGGAAAGGTTGGGAGGTGGTATTTTCTGAGATATAACCATTTCCCATATTTAGATAAACCCAAACATTGCTTAGGAAAGGTTGGGAGGTGGTATTTTCTGAGATATAACCATTTCCCATATTTAGATAAACCCAAACATTGCTTAGGAAAGGTTGGGAGGTGGTATTTTCTGAGATATAACCATTTCCCATATTTAGATAAACCAAAATATTGATTAGGAAAGGTTGGGAGATGGTATTTTCTGAGATATAACCATTTCCCATATTTAGATAAACCCAAACATTGCTTAGGAAAGGTTGGGAGGTGGTATTTTCTGAGATATAACCATTTCACATATTTAGATAAACCCAAACATTGCTTAGGAAAGGTTGGGAGGTGGTATTTTCTGAGATATAACTATTTCCCATATTTAGATAAACCCAAACATTGCTTAGGAAAGGTTGGGAGATGGTATTTTCTGAGATATAACCATTTCCCATATTTAGACAAACCAAAATATTGATTAGGGGTGGTTGGGAGGTGGTATTTTCTGAATACTTTTGTGAGAAACTGAGTCAATGCAGTACATCATGGTAAATACAGTATACTTTAATTAGTACATACTACAGACACACACGCACATGTTTTTTAAGTTAATTACATGAACAGTACATTGTATGCATGTTCATTCATTAATATAATCCCGCAAACCCTAGGCAGTTGTTGAACTGAGCTGCATTTCAGAGAACATTTAGATCCCACATCATTTACCTGTATATATGATTCCTGAATAAAAGCAAGTCAAATTAAACCTTTGGCACTTGCCAGCACTGCACTGAATGCATGCTAATAAAATACAAGAAAATACATAAATATATCTCAATAGCTTTCTTTTCCTCTATACATAATCATATAAATTCAATATATACACAATCATATAAAAAGAAATTTAAATATACAAGTTTGTACATCCATTTTTACATTCAGCATATAATTTCAAGGTGCTTCTGATCAGGTGGTGCAGTTATTTCACTGTATTTGCTACGTAGTTTTCTTTATACATTGAAGTTCACACTAAGCCTTAATTATAACAGGATACAAACATTGAGCCTCATGCATACATTTCAAGAAAAATACAACTCCTGGGGGGTGTTTAAAAAAAAATTAAGGTCAACTTTAAGTTGGACACACCTATGGCAGGCCATCCATGCCACTGGTTTCCCTCACTGTTATGATCTTTAGATGATATTTTTTTCCTTCAATAATGAATTATCAAAAGATGTAAATATTGTAGATTTGTGACTATGATTTGTCTACGCTTGAGAAGCAATGCCAGCCAGTAAAGGGTGAGAGCAAACAGTGGCATGAATAGCCTCCCATAGTAAAGTCCAACTGAAAGTCTTTCTGAAACACCCCCCAGAATAACATTGAACAAGTCGTAAATACATGATTCTCATTCAATGAAAGTCAAGTAGTACTCATTTTGGAGTTGGTTTAATTCCGACTTTATGGCCCATGAATTCATCTCTTCAATATTTCCAATCTTCACATACGATTCCTTATTAAGTAGATAAAAAAAAAACTGAATTAAGTGCATAATGCTTCACTTCACAACAGAATTTGAAATACAATTTAATTAGAAAATAACTACGTTTAGTCTTATATTTACATAGGAAACACAGTATTCCATTAGCAATTTTATAATCGGCTAGATTGGACGGACTCTAATTCCATTCACTCCTCTGTGAGGGTATTTATTTTCTCAAAATCATTTTCTCTTCGGAGCATCTCCTTATTACTCAATCAAAAGAGCTGTAATATTTCAATGAGAACAGTAACATATGACCTTTGACCTGTTAACCCAAATCTAATCAGATCGTCTTCCTATGGTGATGCATACTACATGTATCAACAAGTTTGAGCTTCATATCTCTAGTGGTTCTTTAGATATCGTTATAACCTGGCCAAGACTTGGAATTTCACAAGTTGACCTTGGCGACCTTTGACCCTATACCTCAAATCTAATCAGATCTTCTTCCTACAGTGATACATACTACATGTATCACCAAATTTGAAATGGTTCTTCACATATCCCGATAACGAGAAAGAGGGACGGATGGATGGACAGACCACCTGAACACATAATGCCAGAGGCATAAAAATGTCTCTTGCCCCTGGAAGGCTTCAGGGTAAATATAATAATGTTATTAAACAAAATCACATGAGAGATTATGACATATTTATACTTAGACTTAAAATACATAATTCTCCTGAATTTTGTAACACATTGAATAGAGGAATGTTTGAAAGATTGTACCCTGTTTGTAGGATATGAAAGATTTTTGCACAAGACAAGTTTTGCAGATGCTTCAATCAAATTTTGATACAAGATTCTGTCTCCTTTTCCCCGCCATACATGTAGCAGTAGACTTGCCCATGCACAATCAATTCATCATCTAGCCATTCCAAACAAACTATCCATTTACATCACTGAGTATGAGCAGCACCGCAACTCTCTTAGGTAGCTTTAATAGCGAAACATAGTGGCACGAAAAGTAAAAGTAAACATAGTTGGTGACGTTTGTGAATGAGAAGTAATTTTTGTTTTACTTCTGTGCTTACATTTATTGTGTATTGTCATTTGTTTTTGTGTTCTACTGTTTGAGTGGAAATAAATTTAAATTGAATTGAATTGAATTAAATTTTGCATTCCGAACGCCTTTTCGTGCCACTGCATTTCGCTATTAAAGCGGCCTTATTCACACACAACGGTAAATCAAAACATAAGGTGAACGAACTGTAGTTATAAATGTGACCTTTGACCTCCCATCTCTGAGTTTTACATCATCCTTCTAATAGCCATAGGAGTTTGAATGTGGTGCAGATACAGGGAGATTAGATCTGCTTTGTAGTTGTACTATCAGAACGGATTAATAGGTGTCCCTGATCCGATGGGTGAAAACATAAGGTGAACGAACTGTAATCATGAATGTGACCTTTGACCTCCCAACTCTGAGTTGTACATCATCCTTCTAAGCCATATGAGTGAGAGTGTGGTGCAGATACAGGGAGATTAGATCTGCTTTGTAGTTGTATCCCCATCAGAACGGATTAATAGGTGTCCCTGACCCGATGGGTGAAAACATAAGGTGAACGAACTGTAATCATGAATGTGACCTTTGACCTCCCAACTCTGAGTTGTACATCATCCTTCTAAGCCATAGGAGTGCGAGCGTGGTGCAGATACAGGGAGATTAGATCTGCTTTGTAGTTGTATCCCCATCAGAACGGATTAATAGGTGTCCCTGACCCGATGGGTGAAAACAGGCACACTTTAGCCCACATGAGGGCACTGTTCAGTGAGATCACAGACTTACCGTCATCCAGGAAGAATGTGGGACCCTGCAGATATATAAAAGAGGAAAAGAAATATTTCTACAACACTATATCTTTACGAAAACCCATAACATAAAGAATCATAACAATTATAATCATTTATAAATGTAATGCTTCCTGGGAGAAACTTCAATAGTTTGAACATATTTGTGGCTTACACCCAGTGACTGTGCCATGGACCAGTGATGGCCTGGTGGTAGAGTCGCTGCCCGGCAAGCAGTAGATGACAGGTTCAAATCCCGCTGGTTCCAAGATTTTTTCTGACTTGTTTTTCAATTACAGATCGATCAATTGATCTTATTTACTGGGTGTAAGCCACAAATATGTTCAAATTATAATCATATCATTTACAATCTACATTTAGTAAAGCACATCCTTGGTTCATACATCTACGCTTGTTCAAGTTGAGCATACCTATGTAAGCATTTTTTGATGTGAGATTCGTCTTGGATTAAAAAGACTGACAGCGATACCCTATAGATCTGATCATATTTTCAATCTTCCTGAACAAAATCCAAATACAAGTCCTGTGGTACGGTCATCTAGTGTCCTACTACAATAAATTAGGAAATATTTTTTTTTTTTAAATCTTTACAAACTTTGAATCGTTTTGAAGGAATATGCACTGGTTAACATTAAAAGTAACAAGATGACATATAGTCAACAGTTTTATGTGCAGCGACTACCACCTACAAAACAGACACAACAATGAGAATATTTTCTTCAAGAACATAACATTGCAAATTAATACGGCCAATTTATATTAATTTTAATCAAATCTTTTTGGCATGACTACCGGTAGATAGATTTATAAGATTTAAACTTCATTACTCTATCATGATTTTTCTCTGAAATTCTCAATAAATTGTACATTTCAGAACTGCACGTTCTATCAATAATCTAGAAGGTTTCATGAAAGTCTTTTAAAGCCCCTCTGTACTACTTTGGCCAGGAGGGATCAGACTTCCCTGTATGGTCACTGACAGGTGGTTATCTCATCAAATCAACTCTCAATTAACATAAGAAAAAGGGGACTATGGGGGACCAATGGTCACCGCTTAGGCATTGTTTGCTATATAGAGGGCGCAAGTAGCTCTAAGTAGTGCAGAGGGGCTTTAAGTTTGTTTCTACTGACCTGTATCCTATTAGCAGTCAGCAGAGAATGATGAACATCAGAATGACTTGGGAGGTGTGAACCCGTCACAAAGTCATGACCTGCTTCAAGGTCAAAGGTTAAAGATTCTCCCCGTCTTATCAGGTTATGATAGATGTCTTCTTGAAGTGGAGTAGGAGGGGCACACTTGGCGGGCGGCTCAAGGCTGTCTCATTAGAACAACATGTACAAAAATGCAAAGAAATATAGATAATCCCATGATAGAGGTGGAATCACACTTTGAAAATGTATTTATTTACCAATAATCACTAACATCAAGATCTAGTGACTAGTCTATGGAAACTTTACATTTACTCTAAAAATGGAATAAATCAAATAAATTAAAAAGATCTTTATTTGTGCCATCTTCTTCTTCTTTGGTATGAGGTAGTTTTTTATCAAATTATTTCTTGAAGCTGGGTAAGCCAGTTGACTTGTGCATCATTTGGGCTTGACAGATCAGTGGACTATTAGGGTATTATTATTATTATTATTATTATTATATAAATCTTTATGTCAAATATGTAATTCATTTCCAAAACATGAAGGACAATTTCTTGTTGAGACTGTTTGACATAATACATGGGAAAAATGGTAATTCTCTAAAAACTAGCAAAATGTATTTTTGTCTGCATAAATAAGTGACACTTTTTATGTCTTGTAGATGCAGGGAAGCCTCTCATATCATCCTACAAATTCATGTTGTACAATGCAACAGCAAATTAAATACCTTGACAAGACTGATGTACCCACCACAATGTTTTTTTTTTGTTCAAACTTACTTTTAACCCAACAAGTGAAGCAAAGTAAGATGGGTTTCATTTTTAAAAGTCATGTCTTGATGCATGTGCACAAAAATGTGATTGTTCTTGTTGTATACTTTTTTTATTTTCCATACAATGTTGACTGACCCTCAAGCTATAATAATATTATAAAAGCTTTCTTAAAAAAACATTTGGAGAACAATTTTATTATGTGCAAGAAAAAAAATCACTTCATTAAACCTGTCTCCATAGAAGCTGAAAGAAAACAGAAACTTTTCCTACCCTTTGTTCGTTCCGGATACAGCATTCCAAGCCGCGAGTTCTGCCTGGACGAGTGCATCTGATAGAGGGAGCTCTTCACCAAAGCAACCTTCCTTGATAAGCCTCCAGGCTAGACTGAATAACGGAGCTACTATAGACTGGTAACCTCTTCTTATGGCTACTAGAGCTCCTACATAGCAAGAAAGGATCACCAGCTCACTTCGCTGCCTGAAACACAACAGGAGAAACACGATGCAGGATTTCTCAATATTCTTTATGTAGTAGAGCAAAAGTATAACCCACCCAAAGAGTAAGGAGTTAAAAACAAATGAAAGTAATTGTGTACATGTACCAAAACTGTGTATTCCTTCAAATGAAAAAGTATACACATCCCAAAAACAAAGATATAGATCAATAAAAAAGCTGCACCAACAAATACACAAAAAAGGCAACTTTGATTGGTAAATCCAACTGTCCATGTATGAATAATATACATATTTGATTCCTTTGAAAGTCTTGGCAAACATGGGATGAAAACGTAAGAGTGTGATGTGTTATATCACAATCTTATCAATCTTATTACTTGCAAAAGGACTTACTGTGCCACACTCTGCATCATAATCCTGTCTGTTCTGATACAACCCATTAACTGCAGAAGGTCGTAAACGTCACCCACTACCCAGTCAGATTGATTCAGTTTACCTGTAACAAAACAACAGGACAGAAAAACAAATAAAACACTTGAATATTTATGCATGATGTCTCACTGTGTCTCATTAACATTGTCTGTTTAGAGCCAGAAGGGCTAAACTCTGTGTTAAAGTACATGGGTTAACACCCTTATGGCTCCAAACAGATGGTGTGTCCTTCATGAAATTAGACGTCACTCATATGTACATGTATACGAAACATGTACAGGTTCTGTAATGCTGAAACTGAAAAGCACCAATTTATCCAATATGTAATAATGATAAAATAATAATAATATACAGTGAAAGCTGTATACATGTAGATGGCTCGAGGGAAACCTGAAAAGTGGTCTTTATAGACAGGTTCTTTTAGGATAGGTTTCGATGAGAACCCATATTAAAGGGAAACAAAAAATGTTGTGTTTAAAAGACAGGTTGTATTTCTATACAGTATTCGCTAAAGCAGGTTTGACTGTAATAAGATTTCTAAGGTCAATGACCAAGGTGCATAAATTTGTCAAAAGTACAGCTGTTGGAATAGCAGTTGGTCACTAACAAACAAAATTTATGCAAAGAAATGGAAAGTACTTATCCACTAGAATTCAAGGTGAAGAGGTTTTAGTAAATTACAAAATTGTGAAAGCAGACATAATCGATCTGAACCCCAAAAGGAGGTTCACATTAAATGTTATAAGTCTTTCCACTTTTGAAGCCTGATTCACACTCGTATTGGTATTAATTATTAATCACTGAAAATGTATGGAGGGCAAATGGAAACTTACTCCTGATTTCTGGCAGACCCACAGACATTGCTACTTCTGGTGTAGAGGACAGTAAATAGTAGCAAACACACTCCCTCACATTCCCTGTATCTACCATGCTCTGGGCCTTCTCTCTGCAGTCTTCCAGAGGGGGGAAACCCGCCTGTGGGATCATCAAAGTAAATTCATCACATAAGTCGGATATTTACATCAAAAGTACTCTATCTTATATATTTTTTACCTTCAAGGTATGAAAGAAAAACACATATTGAGTGTACTATACAAAATAACAAATACAGGGGAATAAAGAAAAAGAGAGAGGGGGAGAGAAAGTGGGCGAGAGACAGAGAGAGACACTCACACAGAGAGGGGATACAGAGAAACATAATAAGCAAAACATATATAGAAGGAAACAAATAAAGACAGAAGAAGAAAGAGAGCTTTTTTGGGCAACACCAGTAGAAATGAGGAGTGAGAGACAAGAGAGATGACAAGATGATGATGGCTAAATATAATGTGAGAAATATAATACACAAAGACAACAAAGAACATTTAAGCAGGAAAATTATACAGAGAAAGAAAAAAGAGAGGACATGATGACTAAGTGACTGAAAGGCGGAAACAAAAATTAAAGGTTTATCGGGAGCAACACATATTCACTTTATTTCCATCACTTAAAGCCACTCTGCACTAGTTTGGCCCGGAGGGATTATACCTCCCTGCATAATCACTGATAGGTGGTTATCTCATCAAATCAGCTCTCAATTAACATAAGAAAAAGGAGACCATGGGGGACCAATGGTCACTGATTAGGCATTGTTTGCTACATAGAGGGCACAAGTAGCTATAAGTAGTGCAGTGGGGCTTTTAATGACTATCTTTATGAAAATGTTTGAATGACACTTAGAATTTGAAGGTTTGAATATAATTTACCTTTTCATGTATGTGGTTGATCTCTGCAGCACTACCGATACACCTTGCACATAGCTTGACCTTCATGGCATGGTTGCTAGGTATGTCTTCAATTAGGTTGTACGCTAGATCCCTGTTAATAACAATGAATGTTACAAGGTAATTAGCAAGGTATTACTCAAAACACCTCACATGATACGAGGTAAAGTGGAGATCTGTGACCCATTTCACAAAGCCTTTTGTCAATGACAAACTACGAAACTCAGTGACAATCTGCTGATAACGAATCAGAAGCAAGGATTTCACTAGCTTATATTAAACAAAGCTGTCATTTGTTAACTGTCATTATCTAGGCGTTGTGGCGTGCGCCTGTAATCCAGCTAAAAGTGGAAGTTACAAACTGATTCAGCCGAGGACGCAGGTTCGAAACTGAGTCACGTCTCTCGGATGGTGACATTTAAAGGTCGGTCCCCAGACGTAAATATTCATATCTGATTGATACACGTCTGTAAAAAACCCAATACACACACACACCATTTGTCACTGATGGCAAGTTTAGTGAAATGGGGCTCTGGTAAGTGATTCCAGCATATTGTCTGTTCAGAGCCAGCAGGGCATTAACTTTGTGTTAAAATATACGGGTTAACCCCCTTCTGGCTCCAGACAACATTCACTTTATGTGGCCAAAGCTAAAATGCCGACTCATGAGAGAAATTTTACAAAAAGCAGGATTGTCGTACACTGGTATATTTATAGCAAACCTTTGATATATTGGATTCAAATTCCATGGGCTCATGGATAACAAAATACTCATATATCTTGTTCAAAATTTGTCATATATCCAGATCCAAGTGACAGAGCAAAATCATCCCAGATCCCTTTCCTAGATAGGCTTTTTTTAAAATGGCCTACTCATTTAGAGTAATTTCTTTTTAATTTAAAAAACATCTTGTGGAATCAGGCATTCTAATCCATGTAGAAGGAATGGGGTGAAAATACACAATACAATGCAAACTGTTTGAAACTCACCAGTTTCCCTGTCCTTCACATCTTCTGGATAGCATCTCAATTGCCATGGTAACCAGACTTGAATTCTTCTCTCCTTTCAGTGATTTTCCAATTGATATCACCAGCTCTAACTCATGACCTCGGATTAACTTGGACAAGGCGAGCTGAAAGATAGGAAGAATGGGGAATCATAAATTCTCTTTCCACATGAAACACTCAATTCCATTCCTTTCTTTCGTCCTTTGCTTGAATCTCCCCCCTCTCTCCCCCTCCCCTCCCCTTCCTTCTTCCCTCCCTCCCTCCCTCCCTCCCTCCCTCCCTCCCTCCCTCCCTCCCTCCCTCCCTCCCTCCCTCCCTCCCTCCCTCCCTGAGTTGCTTACTAACCCTTGTTTGACCTGCAGCAAGATGACAGCAGGCCGCTAATACAGGTGATCCATTATGAAAGAACTTATTAGCCGTCAACGCTGTTACAGACAGGAGTAATCTGGAAAATAGAAATTGGTAAAAATAAATATCACATGAAGAAAACTGTATGGATATACTAAACACTTTGTATCCTCAGTGAAAACAGCATTTTATAAAATGGTATTTCCATAATTAAATGATTTCTCAATCATTAGAATCAAGAGTATTGATCTACTTTATGGTTTCTATTCATAAACATGTAAAACGATATTAATTCAGGTATAAAAAAAGCATACATATTGACCCTATGAGCCATCACTGTCATCATTTGTATAACCACCTTCAATAATACACCCACTGCCATCATTGTCATTATTACAAAAACCACTACCTTCATCACTAACATTACCATAGCATTATCATCACCTTCATTTTAAATCCCCATCGCCATCATTATCACTGTCGCTATCACCTCGATATCACCACTGATATCACCAATACCATTACTATCATCACTGAGATTATCATTATTACTATACCACAACACCATCATAATTACCATGATCACTTCAATCACCATCATCTTCACTACCACCACTACAACCATCATCACTCTAGAACACATCTCAACCCGATATTCTTGAAGAGCTGCACTCACTTGTTTGACTCGTCTTCCTCCTCATCCTGCAATCCATTCACTCTCTGGCCCGTATCTCCTCCCTGCTCATGCACCGCTGCTCTCCCGTTGACCACACCTCGACGTGTATCCATGGTAACCGGGTCCTCACTGGCCACCTGCGCTACCAGGAGGGCATCGTTGAGCTGACCCCGATGGCAATAGAACTGGACCAGTTTACGGATGTTTTGAGTGATGAGGTAATAAGGCACACAATCTAGGTTCTCATCAGCAGATAGGTTCTCTGCATATCTGCAATAGGAAGTAGGCAAACAAGGAACAAGATGAAATTTTTGAACATTTCTCGAATTAGAAGATAAATTAATCAATCCGCCTGTAACAACGCGATTCGTTGGCAATGCATGGCCTTCTTTCCACTATCCCTGTTACTCAATTAGATTGTATCCAACGACTTCAAAATTGGGCAGCCCGGCTAATCTATCAGGTTACGAGATCTCACTCCCCAAACCACTCCTTGACTCGTTGCACAGGCTTCCTGTAAGACAATGTATAGTTTTTAAATTACTATTTTTAGTCTATAAATCCCTTAATAAACAGGCACCTCAATACCTACGTGATCGTTTGACCCTATACACCCCTCGCAGGAATCTACGAGCCTCCAGTGACCCACTCCGTCTTACATACAACATCACACGGAAACTAGCTGGAGATAACTGCATCTAAGTATTGGAATAGGCTACCTTTTATACTCTGGCAATCACCATCTGTCTCTTCATTTAAAAAGGGACTTAAAACATTTCTTTTTTGTAATCCAGATTTTTAGGATTCTGTAAGTTTCATTTTCATTTTTTGTAGGATTCTTCTTGTTGTAAGCGCTTTGGGCCGCTCTGGGAAAAGCACAGTATATGAATAATAATAATAATAATAATAATAAAATTTGGCAGTACAGACTCAATAGGAGCATTTAAACAACTCTCGGTCCGTTAGAAGATCACATTTGTCACTGAAATCAGTTCGACTCAAAGGCGATCAGAAGGTCTTTAAACACTTTCCTACTAGAGTGGGAGTATGGAATACACGCTCCATGATGAACAAGCAAGCAGAGATCTCAGACTGCATCATTACTGATAATCTTGATATCCTCGCCATCACGGAGGCGTGGTTAACCGGTGACAGTCGAGATAGTACTACCTTTGCTGATATACAAAATACTCTACAGGACTTCAAGTTTCTTAAGCTACCCCGTAAAGGGAAAAGGGGAGGTGGAATTTGTGTGATTCTCTGCAACCCCATCGATTGTCAAGCCAAACCTTATTTCTTTGACACGTTTGAATGTCTAGAAATTACCATTAGGTCAACTCACAAAGATACTGTATCTCTCTTTGCCATCTATCGACCTCCCGTTTGCCCTCATGGTGTTCTGGATAGCCATTTCTTCACAGAGTTTTCCAAACTCCTCAAATCTGCAAACTTACTCATGATCCATGTAGTACTCTGGGGCAATTTCAAAATACATGTAAATGACTCTACGAACACTGATGCCAAGACCTCCATAGATCTACTGGATTCGAGTGGAGTTCAGCAGGAAGTCTCCATCAGACCATGCCGCAATAACATTCACACTTTGTATTTCACAACCACCATCTGCGAAAGCGCAGACACATTAATGTTGACAACTTTGAGACAGATATTGTGCAGTCATTTGCAACTCAAACAAACCTAGATGAGATGGATGTTAACTCATAGCCTGCCATAAGGCTGCATGCATGCTACCGTTATAGTGCTTTGTACATGCGAGCGGGCCATTGCTTTGCTGCCTTGTGCATGCTTGCACGCATTCGAAATAGCAGTTATTGTTCATGCTCATTGAACTGTGCTGTGTGTTTGGTATGCGCTATTCATAGAACCATTAATCAGATTATCTCAAAATTAACTTGGCACGGGGGGATTTGGGGCTTGGCACAAAGGGGATTAGCCCTGTGGCATGATAAGAGTTAATCGTGGTATAATGATATACTCAAAGATTTAAAACAAAATCTTTGTGCCAAGGAAAGAATCTGGAGAAAATCCAAGCATCACTAGCTCTGCTGTCATGGAAGATGAACTTCAGAATTCTACAAAGAAGTACTTCAGCACGTCGAAAAGATTCAGAAGAGAACACTATCATCAAACTATTTCCAGTGCTAGCACACAAGAACTGTACAAAAAAATTGACAAAATGACCATAGAGAAAGCCAAAGAAGTGTTACCAACACACAATTCAAAGTTAGATATGGTTCTTAGATTTTCTTCATTCTTTGAAGGAAAAATACGCTGACTGAGAAGTTCTCATCCTCATTCCGGCTTGCTTCTGAGAAGACAACGAACTGTCATCTTGAGAAGTTTCCATCCGTTTCTGAGATAATTGTATTGAAAGCTATTATATCTCACAAGATTAAATCTTGTTCTCTTGATCCTCTCCCAGCGTCAATCTTCAGTCAATGTATTAGCTGTCTCCTTCCTGCCATCACTGATATTACAAATAACTCTTTAAAAGCTGGCGTCTTTCCTGAACCTCTCAAGACTGCTCTCATTGTCCCGAAGTTGAAGAAATCATCCCTGGATCCAGAGAACCTAAAGAACTACCGACCATTATCTAAATTATTCAAACTGGAAGGTTGCCATAGCTACACACGGTCCACGCCCACGATCAATTACTATGACTTTGGGAGATTTTTATTTCATTTTCCATGACTTTCCAGAAGAATTCCTTTTTTCCATGAATTTCCAAGTTTGTCCATAACCGTGCAAACCCTGTTACATACTAACCAATATGAACATCCTCTTTTTATTGATTTTGGGCTAATGTAAAATTAACGGGCTAATGTAAAATTAACTGACTACTGATATAAGTTATCTAGAGGTATGTGCCACATCATACAAAACAAGATCAAATACATTTCAGCCAAGTGATTGAACAGAACAAGCTGATAGAAAAAAACATAGTATGTTTGCTGACCAAAGATGTAGGTCTCCCACTTCAAAGCACATTTATCAGAAAAGTGCAGTGAAAAGTAGAGACCTACTGAATCAAGAATGGCTACTATCTCACCTCTCGGCTAACTGCTTCCAGTACTCCATAGAAATTCCAGGTGCTACTGCCAAGGCTTTCTCCCACTGTCATCAAAATAAGCAGAAAAACAAAGTCAATGATAATGTAAAGTGCAGGTAATTGTAAGGTTAAGATCAAATATTCACATGAGTGACAATATCCTTCAGTGAATATAAACCTCATCATATTACAAAATAGTAGATTTGATCCTGTACATAAGAATCTCCATACTCTTTTCTGTTTTCTAGTTCTCCTTCTCTCTCTCTCTCCCTCTTTATCTCTCTTTCTCTGGAACAACCCATGAATTCTGGGTTGATAGTAACATCTACCAAATTTGAACGAGATATATTTAATCACATATCAGTCATTACTTTTCTAACTTGCTGTTGATAAAAAAGTATTTATATCTATAATTTGGAGTGGACTATTAGGCTATTATTATTATTATTATTATTGCTAAGTAAAGCTGAATTTAAAATTAACTTTGACAAAGTTCTTACCTCTCCTAATTCCACCATGAGTTCACAATATCTCTGAACCTCCCCTAGCTTCATGTGAAGCCTGGCAGCCTCTCTCACTTTCTCTTCTCGTAACCTTGACGATTGAGCACCCCGCCCTCCAAGCTTGGCCAGCTCCAGCTCCATAGCATCAGACTGCATTCCAAAGATAATAGAGAGAAAATCAAACTAAACTGTATGGTGTGCTCCAACAACTTCATCAGTCTACTATAGACTATGTTTATAATAGTCTTCAATTCAATTTTATTCAAATTATACTACTATTATAAGTACATAATTCTTTTAATATGTATTTTATTACAACTACAATGTACATACCTAGTATATTTATTTAGATATACTAATTTATATACATAACTGCATTAATTGGGACCTACACAATACAAGCTTTGCTTTTTAATAGAACCCCACTTTATTTAGCTTTTTTAATGTTATTATCATACTTATGAATGTATCTTTTGTTATAACTATTACCATGTACATTCTGTTCCTTTATTGTATGATTAGTTATGCTTATTATTATGTATATTATGTTCAATTATGTTATTTCAATAAAGTGGAAATAAATAAACTTGAAACTTGAAACTTTCCTTTACTCATTCTCATCCTTATTCTTTTACATCCACTCATAAATAATCATCTACAACAGTAGGTGAAACAGCAATTCAAAAGGATTGAACAATGCATTATACTAATGTACTTATCATGTGGTAGAAAAATATATACTGAGATGACTTTTTTTTTTAATAGAGGTGATTCACTAAGACTAAACTATCTTTGCTTTAAATATTGAACAGAAAACATATCCAAACACTTACTGATCTGAACTTGATGAGATGTTTTCTGTGCATGATACCTTTACTGTATTCCTCTGGTAGTAGACTATCATCTTGACCGTTGACGACTGACACTAGCTCCCATAGGTTAGCTGTACCACCTGGTGACTGAAAAACAAACATACACATAATAAATAATAATTATATGTGCTTATATAGCGCCTAACACTTACTTTATCAGAAGTCTCTAAGCGCTCTACAATAATGTGGCATAATTACCCTGGCTTTAACAGAGCAGCTGTCACACTATCTGAGTTTCAAGGAATAAATTCCTACCTGGGGGGTGTTTCACAAAGATCCTAAGTAGAACTTAGCACTAAGTTGGACTTAAAAATTATGGACAGCCATTGGAGCCTTAAAATTAAATATATTCAAAAGCAGAAATTCAAGTACTTTAGACTTTATATGAATTCCACATCCAGAACATGAAGTCTCCTTGATGACAGAAAAAATGAATGATTTGAATCAACATTTTATGCCTTTCAAAATAACTTTTACAAAATATTTTCAAAGATGCTAATGGCTTTCCATAATTTTTAAGTCCAACTTAGAGATAAGTTCAACTTAGGATCTTTGTGAAACACCCTCCAGGTCCCCATTTACCTCACCTGGGTGGCGTGCAGCACAACCTGGATGAATTTCTTGCTGAAGGAAATTAACGTCCTGGAGTGGGATTTGAACTCACGACCTTATGATGGAAAGACGAGAGTCAGAACCACTACACCATGACGCTTCCAACCATTACCAGCCACTATGCTGTAGTTTTTAATCTTCATAAAAATGACTTGGATTATCTTTACTTATAATACTTAGAATTTGGTATTGGTTTACAATTTTTCCTAAACACATACTCCAACAACTCTAAAGATTCTACCAGAAATATCACCCTATTATTCATCACACAAAAGTAAAACAATATAATACCGGTAGATCATATTTGAATATATGAACGATAAACAAAATATATTTATGTTCTTTCATTAAATATAAGACTCATAGTATTGTAAAACTATTGTAAATGTAAAAAAATCTACTTCAATTTTATACTTAGAAGTAGAAGTTGATCTCGTTAATACGCCAAATATGGTACAGTTTATTCCTAATTAAGATAACAATTAACTTTGCAAAAGTTTTCTGATAAGATTCAAATTTGGAGATTGATGGTGAGAAACGAAAGCCTAGATGAGCACTCACTGCAAAGAGGTTGGAGAACCATCTGAGTATCGTCTCCACATCCACGTTACCACGGTAATGATCTATCCTGGACTTGAGGTCTCTAGATACTTTGCCTGACATGAGAGTGCTGGTGTTAACAGCCATGGCATGATCTGAAGGGGGAAAACATAGATGAAAGTCTGGATTAAATACCATGGAATTATTCTATCTGGAGCTTTTGAAATACCTTCCTTGGCATCAGACAGCTAGAAGTAAAGGCATAAATAAAACAAAATTGTATGTAGGAGAGTCCAGATTAGATATGATGGTCTTGTAGATGTGGCACCAACAACTTAGAGCAACTGATTTGGTTCAAATCCTAGCCATGGGACAAGTGTTATTGACAAGACTTTGCATTTGCCACTGTCTACCAAGAATAAAATCTTTCGTCACTTTGACTTTTTTTCCTTATCAGTTTTGTTCAAAATCAATCATGAGAAATACATACTTTACCTACATTTAGTCCCTTCCGCACCTTGGGCAGGGAATCACTGCCCAAAAATATGAGTTTTCAATTATAAATTTTGACTAAGAAAATCTGTTTTGTGTTCCTGAAAACAGAGGTCTTTATTAATTGTATATCAATTGGAGATATCTTCTGCCCAATTCCTCAGTTAAACAAACTACAATAAAATTTCACTAACCACTATTAGTGAAATTTTACTATTAAAAGTTCTTTCATGACGATTGTCAAAAAAAATGGCCACCCAGAAGTGGTTAGATTCTTCCTTACTGCATAATCATGCATCTTACCTGTTGTCGTAATGATCTCCTGCCATGGTCTCCTTGCAATGATTCTCATCTGTGATGACATCACCAGTGATGTCAGAGACCAGATCCTAACGGTAGAATCTCTTGAGCAGGACGCCAGTACAAAGGGTCTGTTAGGATGCATGGCTAGACCATACACATCAGCACCATGATCTAATACCTTGTCAACACAGGCACCGTCCCTAATAATGGATAGATATAGTTGCATTTATAAATGGGAACAAACATAGTACATTAGAATAATGAAAATAACAATATTGGATATTTTTATAATGCTCATATCCACCAGGTAAGATGCTCAAGGCACTCTAATATTACCCCGGCTCTGCTACGCCACCAGTTATGGTGCTCACAGCATAAAAACATGTAGAATCAAGAATGCATAATCAAATGCATCCTAAAATTCTGTTAGAAGAGCAAATCATATCAAAGAAATTGTTCTTGGAAATACATATAAATCCTTTTACTGGTAATACTTGAAACACATATAGAAACATAAATTTAGGGCTTGGAGACCCACTCCTAGAGGTGGGGGGAATTTGTATGTGCTTATTCTAGCTACAAGTGCTATCCATTATCTCATGAATTCTTGTTTTCAATTTGTTCAGTTTTTAATTCAATCTTGATTTGATACTAAGTATTATCATAAAGTACTGTCCTAACATTTATCATTTTAAGTTATAATTTTCCATGATACATGGAATATTTTAAGTGTTCTACCCTTTCCCTGCCCCCTCCCCCTTCACCATCCTCCTAAGAATGAAAGCAACATTGTAGGGCAACATAAATTTGGTTTGCTTTCTTGTTTGCAGCAGCTAAGTATTGCACCTGAAGGATTACAGTTATACTTACATATATAAATAAATATCAGTGAGGCTAAATTTAGGATCAAGGATTAGGTTTAGGATTAAGTGTAAAATAAATGTTGGGCTAATGTTAGGGCTAGCTCTGGGCTTAAAGTTAGGGATTGGGTTAGGATTGGGTTAGGACTGGGTTAGGATTAGGGTTAGGGATTGGGTTAGGATTAGGTTGTGCATTTAACAATGATAGTATTAAGCTCCTACCTGGTATCCCAGACCCTAATGGTGTAATCCCACGAGCCTGAGATGAGAAGATACGGTATCTCAGGATTAGGATTAGGATTAGGATTAGGATTAGGTTGTGATTCAAACATATCTG
This sequence comes from Strongylocentrotus droebachiensis, assembly GCA_035222895.1. NCBI lineage: Eukaryota > Metazoa > Echinodermata > Echinoidea > Camarodonta > Strongylocentrotidae > Strongylocentrotus > Strongylocentrotus droebachiensis. The sequence goes on along the minus strand of JAVYIG010001934.1, from coordinate 129,097 downwards.
ATATAAAGCTCTTACCTGGTATCCCAGACCCTGATTGTGTAATCCCACGAGCCTGAGATGAGAAGATACGGTATCTCAGGGTTCCACATCAAACCTCTCACATGAGCTCCATGGCCTACCAAGATGTTTACACAGCTATCCTGCGTGTAGTCCCATATACGTATTGTCCTGTCATGACAACCATGGAATTCAAAGAGAACAAGAATAATGTAATGCTTGACAACACATTAGTTATTATGGAGAAAAGCTTCAAATGGGGACATCTGCTCCCAAGTAATGACTAATGCCCCCATAACTTTGGACATAATATTGCATGTGGCATAAATCATTCAAAGAAAGTACGTAATAAGAACCCCTAATGGGTTCAAAGTTGGATGTACGATGCAATTTGGATGTCTTCACTTAAAGAATGTTTTAGAAAAACCATTTGCGTTATTTGTACAAACGAAGCCATGATTGATTGCTTAGGAAGAAACCTGTCATCTACTTTATTTTTCTACTGAATCATCCTTGCAGGCATTCCATTAGAACTTTCTTCTGTACTCTAACGGTAGATTTAGGCCCTATGCATCTTTCAAAATTGATCCTTAAAGTAGTACTAGAATAGTTTGATTATTTTGTTGTATTACACTCAAAATCAACATAGGCTTGTTCAGATATGAGCCGCAACATATTTTTGTTGATGAACAACAAATGTGCGCAACAGAGATCCTCTGCATATTAATAATAGTAATAAATCTGGATTTATATAGCCCCTAATATGGAATACTGTTTCTAAGTGCTATACAGATATCATTATTACCCCAGTGATCAGATTCTTTCATGGACACAGTGTGCACCATCTCCTATCCCTGGGGAGTATTCCTACCACATGGTCATCATTATGGCTATTACTATCACAAATGATATTTCAGCAGTCTCTGAACTGATCTTGATCAAACAAAGATGATTTTGTCATTTAAATTGTATGCTCTTTCAAATTTGACACTCAGTATTTCATTATTTCACAACAAAATTATTTTGTGTAGCACCCTCTATACCAAAACTCAACTATCCCTTTAATGCTGCAGTTCACTGCTGCCTATCTGAACGAGGCTCAAGATATTGTGTTCCTACTCACCCATCATCTGAGCCACTGCATAGTATGCCATCTCTTAGAGGAGACCATCTCACATGGAACACCTTAGCTGTGTGACCGGGGAATGTCTTCAAGGGTTGATCGTTAGCCGTCGCTATGTAGTATACTCTTACTTTACCATCACCGCACCCTGTAGCTATCATGTCTCTGTATAGACAAAGGTGAACAAGAGCAAAGTCTAGAGTTATCTGTAATTGGTACTTGTATAATAAATATAAATACATTACTCTGTAAACTACAAATGAGTTCTATAGAAGTAATTAAATCGGTTTTACTTCAAATTATGTTTGTTTAGTTAATATCTAAACTGCACATACCAAGGATATTTGTAGTCTCTTTTTTTGTTCATCTAGAAACATGAAAGAGTGAATTCAGCATTTATGTACCTTAAAGGATTCGACCATCACTATCATAAGTATGAATCCATTTTTTATTTCCCCTCATTTCTCAAAAATCCTGCATCTCCTCTCTCTCTCTTTCTCTCTCTCTCTCTCTCTCTCCCCTTTCTCATTCTCTTCCAATCTCTCCATCCTTTAAGTCTCTTCATCTGCTCATTTCAATGTCTTCAACTATGCCCCTGGTGCATCTTCTGCTAGTTACCTTTTGTTCCTAGTTGACTCAAATTACAGCCCCCCCCCCCCCAAAAAAAAAGTCAATAATGGATGCTTAAATATATCATAAAACATCTGACCAACTATTTCTCCCTCCTTTCCCCTTCTCTCCATCTCTCCATTACTCCCCTCCCCCCATCTCTTTATCATACTTGTTATGCAGACTGTCCATGCTCTCTCTGTATCTAAATCTAATATTCTTACTTGTTATTAGGACTCCAATCACAGCCGAACACAGCTGATGGATGCTTGTATCTCTGAAGCATCTTACCATCGATCTCACGTACAATACTGGATCAAAATCAAAATCAAAATCAAAATCAAAATCAAAATCAAAATCAAATACAATGACATCTCATTACATCTCCTGTTTCTACATTCAAGAGAAATACAGTGCCATGGGAGTGCGCTATTTAAAGATAAAGGTGAGTTCTGGTCATGCGATTGCATTGTGAAAGAAAAGGTGTGGAATGGATCAGAAACAGTTGATCATGTAGCATGTAAGTATTGGTGTGCACTGCAAGGTTCTGGAGTCATCAAAATCATAATAAATTTGGCCGAGTCTTGGTAAAGTAACAAGCACTGTACACAGAAAGCTACATATGGGACAACACACATGGTGTCGGGGCTAGTACTACCTTGATTTCCTTGTCTTTCTATGCTCATTACTCAGCCAGTACACATTTTCTTCCAAAATTGTTTGGCACATGTCATTTATTTGTAATCTTGAACATTCAGCGTAAGTTTCTTTTGATTCTGTGAGAATTCATTTTCTTCTTTTTTTCCAGAACTGGAGTTTATCTTTAGATAGGCATTCTGTTCACATATAGCTTTCAAATTCATCCAAGCAACAACTTTCCATGAGCATATGGTCCTGAGGAGTGTTTCACAAAGACTAAGATCGACTTTAAGTTGGACTTAACTATGGCAGGCCATTCATGCCACTGGTTGCTCTCACCATTAAAATCTTTAGATAAATTTTTTCCTTCAATAATGAACTATCAACAAATGTAAATTTTGTAGATTTGTGACCATTTGCACGTCCCTTGAGAGACCTATGCCAGCAAATGGTGAGAGAAAACAGTGGCATGAACAGCCTGCCATAGTTAAGTCCAACTTAAAGTCGATCTAAGTCTTTGTGAAACACTCCCCTGGTGTATTTCCAGAGTTTGTAAATCAACTTAACTTAAATCAAGTTAACAAAACTGTTTCTGAGCTACGTATATATTCGGGGGGGGGGGGGGGGTAGGATGAACAACTAAATAAAGAATAGATCTTGACAATAATGATTCAAGAATCTACATGTACGAGTGCCAATGACAGTAAATGATAAATATAGATGAGTATATATGAGATGATATCTTACCAGTAGTTATCAGCTCCACAAGAGGCTACTCTTCTTGAATCTTTGTGACACCATGCCACTGAGTAGATACTAGTACGCCCATGCTAGATAGGGAAGGATATGGACGGTATGCAATGCGTATGAAGAATATATATGACTCTATTCATCAATGATCCTGGGGAATGTTTCACAAAAACTAAGATTGACTTAAAGTCAATCTTAGTCTTTGTGAAACACCCCCCTGGTATATGTCATCTTCTGAGTTGAGATGAGGCTTGGGATTGTCTCTACATGAATCTACAGATGTATGTATGTATGTTTCTAACAAATTATTTCAAATTTTAATTTGATATGTAAGTACTTCTAAAGGAATGAATGTTAGTAGTCTATTATCTGTAAATGTTCTTACAATTTACCTAAAGCAGGGCTCCCACTTAGCCGAGTTGGAGCCTCGAGTTGTGGCGAGCTGGCGCGATCTTATGGCAAGCAGTTTTATCATTCACACATATTTCTTGATATCACGAAATTGATTTCTTGATATCACAGAATCATATTCTTGATATCACAAATTCAATTCTTGATATCAAGAATTACCATTGCTTTACAACGTAAAATTATTTCTTGAAATCAAGCAATATGTTTTCATGATAAAACGGCTTGCCATAAGATCGCGCCAGCTCGCCACAACTCGACGCTCCAACTTGGCTAAGTGGGAGTCCTGCTTTAGACATAAAATTAACCTTCAAGATCCATCAATACATTAGTAATTAAACGCTCTGAGTAAGCTAAAGCTCAAGCTTACTTTCTCTCTCTCTCTCTCTCTCTCTCTCATAACCTCTCTCACCTCTTAAGATATTAAAATCAGGAATATTATAATAATATTAGGAGATACCCGAAGATAAAGATTACAATGAGTCAGTTCACTTTTCCTTTCCCAGGCACAGGTGATGCCTACTTAATAAAATAATACAAATACAAATATATGTTCTGGAAAAAAATAGATGAAACTCAAGATGTACCTGCAGCTAAAAATTAAAAATAGTTTCCTGACATTGTTTAAGTGGCCCAAAGTCTAGGCTTGTGGAGCAATGTGTGAAGCACTTTGTTACTGCAAGGAAATGGCACTGTATCAACTACCTTTTGGATTGGATTGGATTGGTCAAGGGAAAGACATTACCATCCTAACGATCTCAATATTTACCTCTGTATATCTCTTAATGATTTTTCCCTTGGTGATGTCCCAGATGAAAGCTCCATTTCTTGAGGTTCCTGCCATTAAGCAGTTCAGATCAGCTGACAAGACAAAACAAAACATAAGGAAATCACATGTGAATCAAACAAACAATAGGGAAAGTCATAATGGTTTGTACAATATTATCGTTCACGAACCATTATGATCCTTTTCTATTACAGGGAGATAATCAGATCCTTATTATGATAGATAATACAAATTGTAGAAGAGATATTTATTCTATCACAAATCTTTGTATTCCATTGTTTTAAAATTTGCTTACGACCAAACTATAAGCCACTATATCTTTCATGGTCTGAGTTTGCATATGAAGTGCCAGAAAAGGGATTAGCACATAGATTTTAACATACTTATTATTTCCAGCAATTTCCATGACAGAAGAAACCTCTCAGTTCAAGTTATTTCTTCCCAATTCTTGTTGGTCACATGAAGAAAGCAGATGCAGACTTCAAAAGACATTTGTTTTACAATACAAACAGACTGTCAAGCTTTGAATTTTAGAAAACACAATTCTAGAATGAACACCAACTTGGAATTCATATGAATTTGTTTGAATACAATTTTTTTTTCATAGGCTTTTAGCAATAGAAAGAAAACAAAATCTAAAGCTCTTGATGAATTTGAAGAGAAAAGTTGAAATAAAGGATAAAGCGATCACTTATTGTAGCAAATAAACCAAGTAGAAGTTTTGGTTATATAAATGTAAGAAGATAGATGGTTTAATGTTATAAGGAAAATTGAGTGAACACATAAACACTAATCACAGTGCAGAAGAGGAGATTATAATAAAGTAGAAGATATTCACTAATTGGCAGACAAACTGCATATTATGCAGTAGAATTTATTCCACATATAAATGATCATAATGCTCTAAGCTCCAATTGCAAATGAAAGAGTGGTATAGATTTGTATGAATTGTTAGTTGTGGATTCAAAATGAATAAATAAATAAATACAAATATATCTTTCAAAGTAAATTAGAGAAGGGCATGATAAGATGTTAATATCTGGGTGAATTAAATGGAATTCTTCAATTCTAAAATAATATCATAATTCACAATTTGATTAAACTTTGAATCATATAAGGCAAAATAATAAATATAAAATATTTATCATATCAGGAAACTTTAGAAGTGAAACTGTTATTTGCCAATGATTAACTATTATTCATAGTGCATGATTAACTATTATTCATAGTGCATGATTAATATGCGTTATAAACATGGAATATTAAATGTTATTTGTGTGTCAAAGTGTTAGGGAATGACATTTGCAGAGAAATTTTTGTTTAGAATAAATGATATTATAGACATTTTAATAAACATCTACTAATATATGATAAATCAACTAATATAAGGTACGTTTAAAACATTTGGGTTTCTTATCAACCATTCATCAAATTTATGAAATGTTGAATATACATGTACATGTATATAGGTTTGTTACAGAATGACATAGAAGGTCAATTTTGGGTCTATTCTGTTACAAAGCCATTCGAAAAAACAACATTTCATTAATTTGATGAATGGTTGATAGGAAACTTAACTGCTGTGAAAGTACTTTATATATTATATCATTAATCTATAGATTTTTATTAAAATAATAAACTTTTTTCAAAATTAAAAATTTTCTGGAATTACGGTTCCGCAACACTTGAAATTGACCCAAGGCAAATTATGTTAGGGTAATGTGCATTAGTTATCTGTGTGTCATTTTACACCTTTCCATATAATAAAGCAGCAATGTATTATTATAACTACATTATGTAACTAGATGCATGTACCAGATGTTTTATGGAATTAATCAGGGTAGTGCTCACCAGGTGCCCATGAGATAGAGTATATGATGCCTTCATTGCCTGGTGAGGAGTCTACAGCTGTCCAGGAATTAATATTCCATACCTTAATGGTTCCATCAAATGATGCTGTTGCTAGGAGATCAGGGTTATCAGGCTTGAACTTGCAGTCAAAGATAGTCTCTACATGGCCCTTTAAACAGTGACAAAACACATACCGGTACATATATGTTGAACTTGCAATCACTAAGATAGTCTCTACGTGGCCCTACAAAACGGTGACAAAACACATACATGTATGTTAAACTTGCAGTCAAAGATTGTCTCTATGTGACCATACAAACAGTGATAAATCACATACATGTACGTTGAACTTGCAATCAAAGATAGTCTCTACATGACCCTACAAAACAGTGACAAATCACATACATGTTTGTTAAACTTGCAATCAAAGATAGTCTCTACATGACCCTACAAAACAGTGACCAATCACATACTGTACATGTATGCTGAACTTGCAGTCAAAGATAGTCTCTACATGACTTACAATCAGCGACAAATTGTCACCTCTTAAAACAAGATAGGAAAATCATGTTGGGTAATAACAGACAGCTATGCAAGTGATAAGGACTCACCAACTCTCTAAGGAAGTCCCATCTTTTCTTTCCCAGGTCATAGAGCCCGACCCCTCCATCATCAAAGGTACATACAGCATGGCCTGGCGGGAGGGCATAGGACATGTGATGATCGTTGGTTCGTCTAGGAGCTACAGCTTGACTGGTTGATGATACATGATTACCGGTATGAGACGGTGAGGAGGAGGATGGGGAGTCATCATAGTCACCGGTACCATGGGGTGATGCATTGAAGACACAGAGGGAATGAAACCCGGTGGATTTTAGCTTGAGACTTAGGATGGGCGTCGGCTTCGAGACGTTCCATAGACGCAGGACCCCTTGATGGGCATCTGGAGAAGAGGATAAACAAGGTTAGCGAAATTAAAGATAAAGACCAGTTATGGTCATGCGATTGCATTGTGAAAGAAACGTTGTGGAATCGATCAGAAAAGGTTGATCATCTAGTATTGGTGTGTACTGCAAGGTTCTGGAATCATCACAATGATATGAAATTTGGCCCAGTCTTCGTAAAGTTACAAGCACTGTACACAGAAAGATGTATATGGGACTACGCACACGTGCGTGACACGTGCGTTTATCTCTCACATACCAATAGATAAACTAATTTACCAAATATATCAATTAGTAGGTGGTTTCCCGGCAAAATTTCTATCATCATGTATTAGTCAAAACATATTCTTTCACATGATTGGTAATAAGAGCTTCCATTTCATTTTTTGAAATTGGGGCATTTCCAATACTGGTCTATACCTTTAAGCAAATAACTACATAAACAAGCTACAAGAGCAAGAAAGCTACTTGAGTTTATAAACAAATTGCATGTTTTATGCACTTTTTACAATAATTTTTTTACAATAGTGTATAACAGCGAAATTCGTTAATATCAACTGCAATATCATAGAACGTATTACATACAATATACTGTAAAGGCAAGTAACTTGTGCTTCTTTAACTGTTACACTTTTAGTATGATTCTGATAAATTATGTTGTTTCTTTGTTTTTTAATACTACACATCTTACGGAACCAATTTTTCTCTTTTGTATCATTCATCATTTAACAACAATCATGTTGAATTTCATTAATTTTATTTATCATATTTATCCTGTTTTTTCAGTTAATTATTTTTTAATATTTGATTTTTCATTGTTAGCATGATTTCAACCGTTTCACAATTCAGCCACTGGCTGTGATGACATGTTAATCAAACCTTTAATCAATCAATCACACACTAGCCTCGCATCCACATGATCGAGGCCTACATGTAGCTGTCTTCATCAGCTCGAGTTTGCCATGTAGCCCACTATTTCTGATCCTGGTATTTAGCCAGATCACGAAATAGCAGGCTATCTGGCAGGAAAAGACGCAAATAGCGGGCTACTTGCTTGCGGAATCTCCCCAAGATCATTTGGGCTATGATGACCTACCTCCTGATACAAACATGCCTGGAGCCGTAGGAACCCATGCCATGGTACGTACACTGGAGGCTGTACTAGGTAAGATGAAGGTCATGATGACATTGATTGACACGCTGTCAATCATCCTCATTTCACCCTGTTCGTTGATGACCAGAAGATAATCATCTGATAAGGGATCCCATTCCAAGGCGACCACAGGATCATCTTCGTCTTCATCCTCAGATTCAGGCTGGAGAACATGCTTGGAACACTTCTTACCTGAACATAGGATGAGATTTCAAACAGATGAATAGAGTATCGTTAGAAATGATGTGGAATTGTACAATAAAAAAACATCTGAGTCAGACTAAAGAAAAATAAACCCAAATTATACACATGCATGGTGTAATTATAAAGCCTTCCCCAGACCCACCTCCCTTCTTAGGCTAGAGAATGTGTTTGGAACAAATTTACTGGATGTACATGTACATGTATATGTAAGAAGAGCTTAGCAGAGTATTAAATCAATACTTGTCACAAAACATGATTAAAAGCAAAGACATACATATGATGCAGTGTTTCTTTAGAGATTACATAACATAAGCATTATCTAGGGATTCCCAAGAAAAGAGAAGCATTCTTCACAAAAGAATCAGATCACAAGTGCCTCTTCACAACCAATTAATACCATTATCTATTAAAAGTGTCCAAGGAAAAAGAGAAAAGTCGGCCTATACTCAATATACCTGCTATTAGGGAAGCCATTCAAGCCATACAACACAGAAAGAGTTTGTACAGCACTAAACATCACAACAATACACATAAGAATGCTGTGTTTTTATATAAGTTACAGCCAGTTATTGAAGAACTAAAATTCAAAGAGAAATGTAAGATATCTGGTAGTAGGCATCACAAAATGTTGCAGCAATCTATAAAAAAAAATATTAAAAATATGCCACTTACATGTACACAGGTTGATCAGTAATTTCTACTCCAAGCATTAAATCAAATTATAGCCAAATTCTTATTATCTGATTGATCTTACAATGATTCAGAAGGAGTTAGACAAAAATAAATTTATGTCATCTACATGTACGTACGCGACAACCAGATGCTGGTGATTGTACGTCACAGACAGATACAGATACAGATACTTGCAGATTGATAAGCTCTTAAATAAATTTGTTAGCAAAATGTATCAGAGCCGAGACAGACAAGCAGGCCTATAATACTGAAAAAATAGATAAGCACTCAAGCAAAGTTCCTTTGTATCATCACTTCATGACAATAATGACTATGATATATAAAAAAAAGTTAGTTGTGACCTACTGTACATCATAGCAATGCTGAATGTCTCAGTTTAGTGAATAAAAACACCAGTAGCTCAGTGTAATATGGCTCTAGAATAGAGGATACCAATACAATCACCATTGAGTAACTTGACTGCTCAAGAGCATTTAGTTTCAGCTTAAATTACTCATCTGCTAGCAATAAAGCTACTAGTACTAGTGTAAATGTCTCATCTTAATTGCTGCAAAGGTACATAGAGCTCTCACATAGAAGAGAAAAGGGTACTGTCTTATGTTGGTGCCACCTGTTCAACTGTGTAATTTATAGGCATCAACAAAAATAAGTAACAGCAAAGAGGCTTGCATTATATATGTCTTTGGTTCAATTAAAGGAAACCTCACCCCAAGACATAACTTTACTTCGGAGAGCTTTGTTGTATTCTTGCCCATTAATCTACAAAGTGTATGAGAGGCATAAAGCAAGAATACGGTAATGCATTTTTTTATAAATGTAATGCTTCCTGGGAGAAATTTAAATTGTTTAAACATATTTGTGGCTGACAATCGATATACAGTATACATGTACATCTCTTGTACATTTTTGTAAGGAATATTGTACATTAAAGGGAAGAAACTTATACATCTCATTTTCTGAATACCTACCCTTATAAATTCTTTGTAAATTTGTATGTTCCGTTTTGTATAAAAATATTCTTTTCAATGAAAATAAAAACCAATTACCATATATGCATTCATTATGTGTTGTATATTTTAGATCACACAAAATAGAGATAACTGAATATACAATGTAAGTAATACAGTGATAACCACAAAATGAATACAAAGTGGAAAAATACTTGCAGTTTTCACACATTACATTAATAGATGTATTGTGTGCAATTTTGACATATGTACATAGCGGTTAGCCATCATAATTTTTAGAAAGATATATATTCCACGTACTGATCACAATTCAGATTTTTTACATCCAAGTTTTGTATTTGGAGAAATAAATGCTGATGTCTATTTTCCTGTTCACATCAGAATAGCCAACATGCAATCCGCGTTTTTATGATCAACATTGTCTGCTCATTTCCTCATACAGTACATAAAAAGGATTAAATATAGCAATAACGAGTCCTATAAATACATGTCCAATACAAAATGCAAAGCTGGAAGGAATTTTTAATTCTTGATAACGTTGAAAATTCAACATAACAACCTGCGTACTAAACCTACAAATGAACAAGTGATTGTACAGTATGCATACATTTTTTCTTGTAACATACAGTGTATGTACTGATGTAGAACAGTTTCAATTTCACAATTTTCTATTCAAACTTATTCAGTGTCATGTGGTGGCTTTTCATCCAATACGATAATTAATTAAATGGATCGGTAACTTTGTCTCAGATTCTGAAACAAAATCCTGGATTTATCTCATGATGCAATGATAATAATAAACCTTTAGGTCAGTCAGGAACTCCATGAGTTTACAAGCCGATCGCCTGTCTGATTATCAAGATATTTATGATTGGAAATCGAAATGTCAGAATTCGTTTTATAACACTACAGTCTATTGGGGAAAATGAGTATGGTAAATCCGGTCACTCAAAGATTTTTACTTTTTTGAGGCACTTCATGATCATTTTGAAGCGCAATTTTTTTAGGGCTTCAATATTACACCATATCACAGACACTGATAGCACGTAGGGCTGTGCATCTCAGATTTAACATTGTTAAACGATCCATTTAACATGCATGTATGCATTTGATCTTGATGTTTATGAATCATTAAGCCACAAAAAATTAATGTATTCTTTATTAATTCCTAATTTCCTACCAAGTCTTTTGACCCAATTACTACGTCAGGTAATGGTATTTGTATAAAGAGCAGCAAAATGAGTTATTTAATCCATTCCATACGGAGGACAAAATGATCAATATTGACTGCAATTCATGCTTGCTCCGCAATCATGAAATGCATGCCAACTCTTAAGGGATATTTGTAATCACAATCTACTGTTCTTGGCATGTTTTTAATCAATTCTATACTTTGCATGAAATGTTCATGTAAATGAAAGTCAGAAATATGGTATTTTAGTTTATACTCAGTTTAGGGCCCAGACAAAATGTCCATGTACTGTACCTTGCCAACATGGAATCAGTTATGTATTATTTTATCGTATTAAACTAAAGCAATAATGAGCATATTTCAGTCAGACATGTCGAAAGCCTTGAAATGAGTCCCATAATAAGACTAAACTGTGCACACACAAAAACACACAAAACACAATGCTTTCAATGCCATGATATCAAATTAATTACGATTATGATTCTATGCCTTTTTACCTAGCCAAGATAAATGCCACTAGAACGTTAACTATTGGATTATTCCACACCGTGAATTGAATAATCCTAATAATGCAGGGCTCGAATTACCCACCGGCAATCGGCAATTTGCCGCCATGCCCCTCTCACTGGCCGGAATGCCCTTTTCAAAATCAAACCGTTTATGGCCACAATATTTTAATCCACAAAAGTTTTGCCGACATTACAGTCATCGTAAGCCAACCCGACTTGTAATGTTCAAAAAGGTTTTGTTGCCCCTCCGGAGCTCTAAAAACAATGATAGTCGGCAAGGTTTTGTTGCCCCTCCGGAGCTCTAAAAACAATGATAGTCGGCAAGGTTTTGTTGCCCCTCCGGAGCTCTAAAAACAATGATAGTCGGCAAGGTTTTGTTGCCCCTAGGGAGCTCCAAAAACAATGATAGTCGGCAAGGTTTTGTTGCCCCTCCGGAGCTCCAAAAACAATAATAGTCGGCAAGGTTTTGTTGCCCCTCCGGAGCTCCAAAAACAATGATAGTCGGCAAGGTTTTGTTGCCCCTCCGGAGCTCTAAAAACAATGATAGTCGGCAAGGTTTTGTTGCCCCTCAGGAGCTCTAAAAACAATGATAGTCGGCAAGGTTTTGTTGCCACTACGGAGCTCTAAAAACAATGATAGTCGGCAAGGTTTTGTTGCCCCTACGGAGATCTAAAACAATGATAATCGGCAAGGTTTTGTTGCCCCTCCGGAGCTCTAAAAACAATAATAGTCGGCAAGGTTTTGTTGCCCCTACGGAGCTCTAAAAACAATGATAGTCGGCAAGGTTTTGTTGCCCCTACGGAGCTCCAAAAACAATATTAGTCGGCAAGGTTTTGTTGCCCTACGGAGCTCCAAAAACAATAATAGTCGGCAAGGTTTTGTTGCCCCTCCGGAGCTCTAAAAACAATGATAGTCGGCAAGGTTTTGTTGCCCCTCCGGAGCTCCAAAAACAATACGAATCGGCAAGGTTTTGTGCCCCTACGGAGATCTAAAAACAATAATTATCAGCAAGGCTTTGTTGGCCTACGGAGATCTAAAACAATGATAATCGGCAAGACTTTGTTGCCCATACGGAGCTCTAAAAACAATAATTATTGGCGAGACTTAATTGCCACTATGGAACTCCTAAATTAATTGGCGGGACTTAATTGCCGATACGGAGATATGAAAGAATGTCTTCATCCAAATGACTGAAACGTTTGGCACAAAAACCGTAATGACTCAGGCTTAGTTTTTCAATCCATCCTTTTTATTTGGACCAATCAATATCGGGAAGTTTTGTTTACCCATCGTTGGTTCAACATCTTCACTTCGCGTTGTGACCTTTTTTGGTGCGTTTTCACAGATTTTAATCAGTGAAAAACTTGGATTTTTCTCGGGAGGAGGGTCTGGAATTAAATCAGAAAAGGATTAAGAGTCGAGATAATGGTACAAAGAATCGTCTTCTTTCTCTAATAATTCAATGAAAAGCATTTTAAAGAGAAATAGAAAGAAAGAGAGCAAGAAAGAAAAAATAGTTAACTACCAGTTTCTCAACAAAATAAGGTATCAAAAATTGCTCATCTGACCGTAATTAAACGCCTAAAACCTCTGAGCTTCCGTGGGCTCTGCCCCCGGGACCCAACCAAGGGCCCTTTGGCAGGCCCCTTGATACTCATCTGACTGCAATTTAGTGCCTAATTAAAACCCTTGATCTTCTGGGGGCTCCGCCCGTTGGACCCCACTGGATGCTAATCTGACGGTAATGTAATGCTTTAAACCCATGTGCTTTTGGGGGCTCCGCCCGCTGGACCTCACGCCAATCAGTATCCTGCCAGTGTCACAAATAAGGTATAAAAATATGTTCATCTGACCGTAATCAAATGCCTGAAACCCCTGAAATTCAGGGGTTTCCGCACCCTCGACTCCACCAGGGGCCCTGAGGCGGGCCCCTGAATGCTTCTCTGACCGTAATTTGCCTTCAACCCACGAGTTTCCGGGGGCGGACAAGGTATCAAAAGATGTTCATCTGACCGCAGACCGCAGGCACTGCAGCCACAGATACTTATTTGATACTTTACCATAAAAAAAAAGCCAAAAAAAAAGAGGAGAGAAAAGGAAGAGGACGTATGAAGAAAAAGGAGCAGACAAAAAACATTTTTGAAATTCAGACAAGGATTAAGGGACGAGAACGGTACAACAAATTTTTTGTGATGTTTTTTTTTTTTTTATGAAACACACAAAAAAAAAAAATGCCAATGGCTGATCTAAAAAAGGTGACCTCACCCCCCCCCCCCTTATTCAGCGGCTGGCTGAGTCGTTGCGAAAAAAAAGTGGCCCCCCCCCCCCCCTAAGAAATCTTGGATCCGGCCCTGGGTGCACATATCTCCCCCACCTTGAAAACAACTGCGTGAGGTGATTTTACGCGCACTTTCCACGTTGGCCTTAGTGCCACTTAGGATAGATTTGTGCCCCTTTCAGTGGATTTGTGCCCTCTCAAAAAAGTGGCCTTGACCCAAATTTGATGTAATTCGAGGCCTGATAATGGTCTTTGTCTCTGCATACTTCATCCCAACATATCGATACAGTACCATGCTGCATGTTAAAAAGCAATACCATGAAGGAATGCTTTGCCTTGAAATGTCATAGTCAATATGTCCTGAGTTCTAGCCAACTTCTAGGGACCTAATTCTGTTACCCTAGCTGTCATATCACTTTTTATAGATGCCTATAAATCCAGTATTGCTGTCTGTCATTTATTCTGCTCCCTAGATGCTAGTAATCTTTGAAGACTTCTAAAGCCTATCTGTAAAGAGACGCCGTAAAGCCCTCGGGCATTCACAATCAATACATGTGGATTGCAAGTGGAAAAAAGAGCATCTGGAATCAAACAAACACAGCTGTAAAGATTTTGAGACAATCTCCAATGATAAGATTCATTATCCAATCATATTGGGTGTTAAAAAGTGCAAAAAATAGCATATATCAGAATCTCTATGAAAGTATGAGGCGATACAATTGCCATGCAAAGGATATTTAGTAATGTCTGAAGTCTGTAAGCCGTCTGTAAGCCTACTGTAAATGTCTGAACTGTGTTTTAATATATATATACATGTAGTTAAGTTTGTATTCAGCAACATGAATAACATACTACATGTACTTCAAACATTATTTATATCACAAACTGAGTAATGCAAAGAGGCACAAGAAAGAGTGGTCCATTACTTGTGATATTGAAAAAGAGATATAAAGTGGGAACCACAATGAAGACACATGCTCGCAGTCTGCATAATTACTGGAAAGGGTGCATTTGTTTCGCAAAGATGTTTCTAATTAATGTAATTATTTCAGCTTGCATGTTGTTCTGGTGAAGACTAGCTGAGACTAATCAGACAACGTCCTAGACAAATATTGTGTATATTTTGTTGTCCTCATAATGGTTCATCATTGCTAAAATATCAAGATTGCTTTAAGCTATTAAAGTATTCTGACAAGCGATAATGAACTATCTGTGGTAATTGACGAAATGAAATTGACAACAAAAATAGTACTTTAAAGGTACTATGTCCCTTTTGCAGCCAACCTCAAATTCTGTGGAACTTTGCAGGAATTATGAATATGTCATGTATGTCCTATCTGTGAAATTTAAACGTTAGCAGTTTCCTAATATTCAAATTATGCAAGGAAACCTGTTTACTTGCTAGACTTCACTGTCAGACACATTGAGTGACTGACTGGCTTTTTTTCTTCTTTGGTAATAACATACATAACATGACCATTCGGTACAATTGTCTGAAAATCAAGACTATTACTTTTGGGCTCTATAGCCCTAAATTCTATTTGACAACTAATAATCGTTATTTTCTCACTTGAAGACATTTTCAAGCCCCAACTCTTTTAGGGAAGTTCTAAATTAGTATTATCTTTCAAATGCCATTGGAATTTAACCTTTTCATTTTTTTGGCCTGCAAATGGGACATAGTACCTTTAATCAGTTTTGAATTTCAAATACATGTGTACACTAAGTGGACAATCAAATTTTGTTGAAAAGTTTATGGTAGGCTATGTGCTGTATCAATTTGTAAAATATCACAAAGAAGGATAACCTCTCCTTCTCCTCCTCATTCCTGCAAAATCTTGACAAGAAATTGCATGGATAATCTTGACTACCAAATGAGTGTGTATTTCCTCATGTGAATATATCAATTGGCAAATCTAATACCGAGGTAGTCACTTCTGTAGGAATTCAACCATACACACTGTACATTGGCAATACAGTACAACACATTCCCATCTACTGTAGATCAAATGTTCTAAACCTAGATAATTTAAAGGGATCAGGTATCTTTGTCTCAGATTTGGAAAGAAAATCCTGGATTTAGCTCATGCTGCAATGATAATTATAAACCTTTAGGTCAGTCAGGAACCCCATGACTTTTACAAGCCGATCGCCTGTCTGATTATCAAGATATTTATGATTGGAAATCGAAATGTCAAAATTTGTTTTCCTAATGGTTTTTATAACACTATACAGTCTATTGGGGAAAACGAGTATGGTAAATCCATCACTCAAAGGTTTTACTTTTTTTTGAGGTACTTCTTGATCATTTTGAAGCGCAATTTGTTTAGGGCTTCAATGTTACACCATATCACAGACTGTAGGACCATCATCTCAGATTTAAACGATTTTTAAACGATGCCTTTAAAGCTTCAAGGCAGTAAACCCCAATAAGTCAATACACAATGAATTCATACATCATCAGATCCCCCGGGTGCCATTCCATCTAAAAGAGCTCTGCGTAATAATCTTAGAAAATGATGAGATACACTGGCTGCAGGTATTTACAAAGTAATGTAGATTTCAAACACAAAATCAAATGCAAAACAGAATTTCAATCCCTTTTGATTAGAATATGGACAATGATAAATGATTGCTGCAGGCCTTAATTTCAGCAAGATTATGTATTAGTTATCAAACTTGAAATATATACCTTACTGGAGAAAAGTGAGTCGGATAGTCTTTTTTAACAGAAATATTGAAACTAACACTACACTTCGTTTTAAGTCATGCTTTCATCAATAGAGTTAGATTGTTTCATCCATGAACATCCAGAAGGATTTAAGATTCAACAGGAATATGTACAGTTGCATATTAATAAATAAAACTAAAATAAATGGGTAGAATAATATCGAAAGTAGTAGTATTCATGAGGACTATATTGCAAATGCTTGATAAAATATATTTTCTCTTGAGAAATACAGTGTGTATTTCATGTATGTACAGTACATGTAACTGAACAGACAATTACAAAATGCAATCTTATGGAAAGACATGACAATTTAAAAAAAAGCAATGTGACAGTTTATATCTAGGCGAATCTACAACATTATTAAACCAAACATGCCATCTCCAACACATCCACTAGAATCTGGATTGCATTGTGTGTATATCAACCAGGATTATTTAAACATGAATTCACTATACATGTTTAAGACCACAGACGTACTAGACATGCATGTGTATACTCTGCAGCGAGTAGTAGCAATGTTTACATAGACACTTTTACATCTACTGAAGACAGTTAATGTCAATATTGACATAGCTCTTGTTTCTATCTGAAGGGTCTGGAATTATATGAGACGGAGGGAGAGACAGAGAGAGAGAGACAGAGGGAGAGACAGAGGGAGAGACAGAGACAGAGGGAGAGACAGAGGCAGCGAGAGGGAGGGAGAGACAGGGAGAGACAGAGGGAGAGAGACAGAGGGAGAGAGACAGGGAGAGACAGAGGGAGAGACACAGGAAGAGGGAGACAGGGAGAGGGAGAGACAGAGGGAGACAGGGAGAGGGAGAGACAGGGGATAAGACAGAGACAGTGGTTCGAAAAAACAGGGAGGGAAGAAAAAGTGACATAGAGCGGGATAATTACTGGGTGTTACAGAGACAAGTGAGACAAAGAAAAGGGTAAGGCAAGTGGTGAAAAGATAATTATATTTGTGTGCAGCAGAGACAGGTGGGCAAGAAAAATAAAAAACAGGAACATGACAAAAACAGGACAATAAAATGAATACCGTATTTGCCGGCGATAAGGCCGCAGCGCCGTATAGACCGCACCCCCGATTTTGACATTTTAAAACATTAAAAAAAAATTAAAAAACCAACTTTTGTCGAAGTCGGGATTTGATCTCTTGCGTACAAATGTTGATGTGACTAAAATCACCGCCTTAGACCGCTCGGCCATCCCGCACTGATGCTAGCCTATGCAGTTTTCTGTGATGTATATATTGCGCCTCTCTCTTGTGCATTGAAATGGATTCAAAATAGCGACTTCGCGTGCTGGATGCTTCGCGGCAGCTCCGTTAAACGGGCCCTTCTTTTACTTTTGCAATGCATTGGCACGAACTTAGATCAAGATCTATCGGCAGATGTTGTTTTTGGAAGTTTATTTTTGGTCTTCATGTCAACAATGCAAGATAAAATTGTCGGTAAGATGTGTGGAAATGTCCTGTACCATAGTGGTATAGTTATTGTACCGTTTATAGTCCCATATGTGCAAATTTGTGCTGGTTTTGACTTAATTTTTTTTTTTTTTACTCTTTCGCCGCATAGGCCGCACCCCGACTTTTTGATATTTTCATCTTCCAAAAATACTGCGGCCTTTACGCCGGCAAATGCGGCAACAAGTATCATTAAAGTAGTCAATTCAAGGAGGAGAATAACAAAACACTGTGTGAAATGAAATACACCATATACAATATAATAGAAATATATCTGTAAATATTTCATAACACGTATAGCATTCAGTGCAGAAGAAGATTAAGGAGGCACAGGATTCACATGCCCCCCCCCCCCCCCTCCTTCTCTGATCTACCACTGTTTTGGTTTGTAGGTTTCCAAAAAGTATGGATGTACAACACTTGCTCCTGCGACAAGTGCTCTGTGTCAATCCCCTACATTAACATTCTTAACTTCAACCCTGGAACAAAAAATTGACCCATCATAAACCCTAGGGCCATCTAAAAAAATATACATGTTTAGCGTCCCCGCCCGCTTCCTTTTTAGGGGCCGCTTCCTTTTTTATTTTTTTTTTAAGAAAAAAAGAATGAAAAACACTGCTAAAATGGATCTATTTCTGATTTAATTTTTTTTTTTTAATGTCATCTTGAAAAATAGCCCGACCTGTCAGGGAAAATGTATCGAGCGGCCATTTTGAGCGGCCATTTTGAAAGAAAAAAAAAGAAGAAAAAAGGGCCTCCTCCTTCCTATTTAAAAAAAAAAACAGGATGCTAAACATGTTTTTTTTTCTTATTTGGCCTAATCCTTAACCCTAACCCTTATCATATTGATGAAATAGAGCCCAGGAGCAAATGTCGGGTCACTTCCATTCCTGTCTCTTTCCTGTACTCACCCACTGTAAAGAAGGATAGGCTGCCATTCAGATGTCCAGTAACCAGCTTTCCAACCTGCTTGTGATGCCATCGGACCAGCGTGACCTCTGAACCAAAGTTAGCTGCTTCCTTGTGCGGGGTGATGCTGTTAGCATGCTGCATGTTCCAGACTAACAATGGACCACGCCCGCTGCAGAAGCTCAGGATGTTATTATCCACCATGGACCAGCTGAGAGACGTGGGTGTAGCCCTGGTCCCCTCCAAGGAGTACGCAATCCTCTGCTCCGAGACATGCCACACGATGATGCGGTTGTCCGTTCCGGACGTTGCGAAGAGGTCAGAGTTTTTAGGGTGCCAAGCGAGGGCTGTGATTGTCTTGCGATGCTCAGCTACGATGGAGTGCAGTTTGAATTCATTGTAGACCCTATCCAGCTATAAAGATGAGAAAAGAAGACTATTTTCATATTTGTCATATATATGCAGGAGACAGACTGTGACTAACAGACTTGAGCTGAGACTCACCTACCTGAGAGAAATTTAGTATGGAATTTATGGAAAGCCTTTGAAGTTGATACATGTAGGCCTATGGTTTTAAAACTGTCCTGGTGAATTATGTAGGGACTATATAAATAAATCAATCAAATCAATCAAATCAAATCAATATGTACATGTAAATTTATAAACAGACTTTCACTACATCATACTCCATCTTAAGCTATGGTCACAAATCAGAGCAGCGACCGACCGATCAGTAGCCTGCTCGGTCGCTGCTGGAATAAGGCATCGCCCAGCGATTAGGTCGGTGCCCGGGCGGCGACCGCCCAGGCACCGAGCGTATTTTGGGCGGCGAGTGAAAAGTGAGCAGGCACCGCCCAAATTTTAACTCCACGCTAAAACTTCAGCGGCGACCGAGCGATGCCCTAAAAACGAGCGGTGCCTGGGCGGCCGCCGCTCAGTGGCCGGGCAGCTGCCGGGCAGAATTGGTTAAAAACTCGCCGCTCGGCCGCCGAGCAGGCAACTTTTGGGTAATGTGACCATAGCATTATGCATACAACTAGTTTATTACCACAACAGACTTTCATATGTATACCTACATGTATGTTGATGGATTTAATTCATTTACAGCGGTGAGTGACAACAAGCAACTGTGCTAATTCAATAAATCTACCAGTCAAGCACTTAAATCTTTCATATCTCCCTCTAGTATCCTCTACCTTCATAATTAATTGTATATCAAATATATACACCAACTCGTAATCTTCGTTCAGTAACCGACACATGTAAACTTAACGTTCCGAAATCTAGACTCTCAGCAGCTAAAAAACGATTTGCAGTAGCTGCATCAAAGACTTGGAACAGCATCCCTCTTTCCATAAGGAAATTACCTGTCTTGCCACCTTCAAAAGATCCCTCAAAACTCACCTTTTCCCCCAATGATCTATGTGATATACTTCCTGTACTGTACATTTTTGTCCTCTTTTCATACATTTGTATTTGTAAGCACTATAGTACTTATTGTTTTTAGCGCTCCTAAATATTCAATATTATTATTATTATTATTATTCATTCCCCCCCCCCCCTCCTCCATTTAAATTTATACCACTACCATCCCCTGTCCCTCTCCCCTCCCTTGCTTGAGTGTTGACAATACATTTCACTCAAAGAGCTTAAGGTAAACAGTTAAAGACATGCTCTCATAAAATAAATTGTAATTTCTTAGAAAATAGAAGAAAAAAAATTACAGTTTGATGAATTTATTTATTTAATCTACTAGAGTGATGAAAGAACGCAAGTACGTGTAGTACAACGTTGCAGTGCATTCAATTATTCATAAATCCAATAGGCACCTCATGATTAAAATTAAGCAGTAGCAGTAGAACAGTGTAGTTTCACACACACAGTAATGCAGGTTTTACTTGACAGTGAATAGATTTTCAATTCAAATGTTACCCTATAGCCTAAAGATATTTTACATGTATGTACATGTACGTGTATATGCTCAATTTCATGTAAAAGGCCAAAGTCTGAATAAAGGGTGTTGCTGAGAGGGGCAATTTGAGATCAGCTCAGAAAAAAAGTGTCCAGTTGTTCAGACCAAGTGTTATGGGGAGCGGTCATTTACTTACACTGCCCCTACACTTATGACCGGTATCTCATCTCATATAAAGAAAGCATTCGCAAGTTTTAAGTTAAAAACTCCCCTTAATTATAAAGTACTTGTTTAAAAAGCATTTTGACTGAGTAACAGTTGGGCATTAAAGGTATTACAAAGTGTTGGTAAATTTTGAAAATTGGCTGGATAGTGATTCTTTACAATTTTGATATATTTGGATGCCCCTATGGAAGTATGTTAAGCACTAAAAATATTAGCTCCTAAAACACTTCTGCTTTCGAGAAAAGTTTACCGTAATATAAACATTTACTGGTGCTCCGGTAAATTTTGTTAAATTTCAAATACGATTGTAGCTGGGACCATGAAAATCTCAGAATATGCAGATGTGATATATATATTCCAAACGGTAATAGCAAATCGGTCGATTTTAGTCAAATAACATTGTTTTATAGCTAAATTAATATCTTGACCTTGAGAGGGAGCTATACAACATATAGAGTTTATTGTTTAAAATGTCATCACTTTAGACTCGATTACAATCGCGACAACGATCACTGAATATTGAAGGATCGCATATATGCTTCCAATATGTTCATTTGAAGCAAATTCATGACCCCATACCAAAACTTTGTATTACCTTTAACAGCCCCTATTTCTCCCTTTTATATATCCTTCTTCCTTAGCGCATGGAGATGCTACGGCAGTGATATGTGTTATATAAGCACTGTAGTATTATCATCATTATTAAGGGTGCAGTGATGAACCACTGTGCACATGATTAAGTATACACGTCTAAGAAGCAATCCACTTCAAACCTACACTCAAACATCAAGCAGACAAATTAATATTCTGACAAAAGCTTATCGCTTCTACAGACAAATTCTTGAGCCTCACTTGGATGATTTTGTGCAGAAATTCTGAACAAAAAATACAAACACTAAACAATAGATTACACATACTCCAACATAAAAATATGGTTTTCATTGTGATACAAAAATTGTAGGTCTACATACATGTACATACGCATGTAATTTACATACATGTACTTGAAAATACTTGCAAAATGATTTGTTTTTTGTTGTTGGTATGGATACCAAAACTCAAGAAATTCTGAAGAGCTTCAATCAAATATTGACATCCAATTTACAAACATGCTAAGAGTAAAACTCAAACATTGTTCTCTTTTTTCTCTGTGTTTTGTTCATCAGTTTGCTCTTTCTATCTCATCTATCCCCCACCCCTTCTCTCTCTCTCTCTCTCTCTCTCTCTCTCTCTCTCTTAATCTGTATTTTCCCTCTGTATTTCCCTCCCTTTCTCTCTCTTGTTTCTGACTTGTCAACGATGTTTAAAAATTCTGGGTTTCTAACTGATCCTTCTAGAAATTATATATTAGCCCTTTTCATATCTCTCTCTCTCTCTCTCTCTCTCTCTACATTGTACGTGTACCTCTCTCTGTCTCTCCCTCCCCTCCCACTCCCCCCCCCCCCCTCTCTCTCTCTCTCCCCCCCCCCCTCTCTCTCTCTCTCTCTCTCTCTCTCTCTCTATGTATGTCTGTCTCTCTCTCTGTATGTCTGTCTCTCTCTGTCTCTCTCTCTCTCTCTCTCTCTCTCTCACTCTCTTTCTCTCTCTCTATGTACATGTATGTCTCTCCATCCATCCCTCTTCCTTTCTCTTTCTATTATTTACATGTCTGTCTGCATATTATGTCAGGTCACACATTGTCCTCTTATATTTCCACAGGAGTCTGCAATTCTACACCATCTCTCTATCAATATTTGGTGTAGCCAAGCTGAACAAAAACAGACCTGGTTACCATGGATACCTAATGAATAGCTCAGCTCACACATGTGAATTTCTTCATATGTGATTCCATTTATAACTACCGGTACATTTATCACACTGCAGTGAAGGCTCAGTGAAATTTCCCCGACAGTGGTCACTTACAGGATGGCTCCTAACAAATGGCCTCTAGGTGAAGAGCCTACATTTATACAACGACAACAATTCAGATCCATGGGTCAATTACATATATTAAAGGCCTACATGGAAATATTATCTCCCATAAATGAAGCATTCAGCAATTTGGAACATTGATACTCTTGACTGGAGGACATGACATTTAAAAAACCCAACTTTGGGTAATTGTTGTCAATCAATATAAATCAAAGGATCATAGGACACAAGAGTTGCCATCACTTCAGCTCAAACATTTTATGTTAGTTGCTTTAAAGCCCCGTTGTCCTACTTGTAGCTACTTGCTCCCTCTATATAGAAAACTTCCCCCATGATCCTCTTTTTCTTATGTTAATTGAGAGCCGAGTTAATGAGATAGCCACCTGCCAGTGTCAGTGACCTCGCTGTGTGGTCTGATCCCTTCTGGCCCAGTAGTATTGACGGTCTTTAAATGCTTTTTTTTTGGGGGGGGGGGAGGGGTGCAACAAAATAAACCATTTAATAATTAAAATCAATGACCCTCACCAAAAATGATATTACATGTATATATACATGTATCTATAAATAAAACAGATTTTTGTTCTTTTTCTCATGTTTTTTTTGTTGTCGCTGTGTACCGGGTATTGCTACAGTGTAAGGCTAGGCATCTTGTGGCATTTGTGATAATATGTAAATGTAGCTGCCAATCTGTCAAAATAATGCACTCTTATACTGTACATTCATTAAGTATTGAAGTGTCGTCACTAACATTATCCACATGAGATTTTTGTTAGGTACATTAGGTCGAGTCACATTAAAAAAAAAATCATTATTACTGAGACTACACTTCACACTGATCCGATCCAGAGATTAGTTGATATTTTTTTCCCTTAGAATTTGCCGAACATCAACAGTCTACACTTTTCGAATGATTCTGATATTTTAGCACATTCTTATATTTGTTGCCAATTTTCTCTTAGCACAGAAAGGATGAAGCTGATCACAGCATAGACACGCATACATCATCTATTGATATGGGCAAGTGATCAACAAATGGTTTTGCACGTTTATGCCAAGTCTGATAAATAATGAATAATTCTGGATTTACATACCTGTAGCACTCAGTACAAAAATAAAGTCACTAAGAACTTGGTGGTGGTGGTGGTAGTGGTGGTGGCGATTGTGGTGGTGGTGGTGGTGGTGGTGGTGGTGGTGGTGGTGGTGGTGGTGGTAATTAAACTAATTATGTAATCAAATCAGTGTTGACAACAATATGGCACTAAAATCATTATGAAAAAAAAGTTTGTAACAGAGATTCATAAAATCAGGGACATTAATAACAATGGTTGTTTAATGTCATGAAATTATGAATTGTTAAAATATCAAGCTTTTGTGCCAGGCTACCATTATGACAATTCTGAATATACGTACATGTACATACTGTACGTGTATGTATTTTTCAACCACAGCCTCCTCCATACAACCCCCCCCCCCCCCCCCCCCTCCCACCAGGAACATGATCAATAAGCCACTACGGAGATACGATCTGCACTTGGGCAGACAGATTTAAAGGTCATTTGTACAAATCTGTAAAAACCCGTCAAGATGATTGCTGGATACGTGTTCATGAAAGTTATAATGTAAACATTATTCATTTATGCACCGGCAGTACATTCTATGATACACCAGTGGAAGTATTGTTTTCAAGAGGACAAACAGAGGGTATTCATAAAGCACCTCCATCACTTTGGCAGACATTATTCTAAAACTGATTGATTTTTTTTTCTCTCTCTGAAGTGGTCGTCTATTCATGTGAAAACACAGTATCAATTCAAAACATGTATCGTGCATTTGCACATTTTTCTAATTTACCTCAAAGTTTGTTGGTAAATCATTAAAAAAGATTAAAAAATTAAAAAATAGGAAGAAAAAAGTCAAATTCAAAACTACATGTACACTTATAAAATATAGAATCTAACTAGTTTACACGTTGTACATGTACAGTATGTTCTTTTTGGTTATAATACAATCAAATTCAGATTGATAGTGCATGGAAAACACTTTTGGGAGATTCAATGTTATTTTGTCCCATTTATAAGTTTCCTACCACACTTCAGAATTTATTTTATATTATGACTGTATTTTCATCAAGCTGATACAGATAGCACTAGAGCTTGATTCAGACAAAATATTAAATAAAATAATATGTTACCGGTAATTCATACTCTCAATTCCATAATATAATTCAATAATATTGGTAATGTACGGGGTATACCTTAGGACTTGCCCTTCTTTATTTCACTCTCAGGGTAGTCTTAAAACTAGACACTCATTTTATACTGCACTTGCTTCATTTCACACTTAGATATTCTTAAAGGGATTGGGTAACTTCTGGATTTTAGCTCATGCTGCAATCATAATTATAAAGCTTTAGGTCAGTCAGGTACCCCATGACTTTTACAAGCCTGTCAGATTATTAGGATATTCCTACCAAGTGTCACGCATTATGCGTGACGTCAGGGTCTGAAAACGCTCTCACGCATGATTTCGAAAACACGCTATACGTACGTAAAAACGATTTTGGTCAAACTTTTGTGGATTGGTTTGTCTGATTTTTCTGCTTCTATTGAAAGTAAGTTATTTTTTCAGTGGACTTGCCCTTTAACAGTAAAAAGTCAACTAAATTTATTCATGCTTCATTTGCTGCTTATTTTTCTTGGTTATAATGTAATCTAATTCTAACTTATATTGCATGTACAAATACATAACTTGGTATAAATATACAATGACCGTGCAATGTGATAGGGGGGACCTAAAGCTACACACTTTTTTTTTCAGGAGCTATACCATTTAAGTCATTTGATTCAGTGGTTGAGGCAAATTTCTTCTACCTATCTTGGTTTTACGCATCCAAAGTTAAATCATTAGAAAATTACGACAAAGAAATGTCAATAACAAACATTTTCAAGTCAATATCCTTGCCTGTGTCAAATGTTAAGGGACAAACTGAAAGGCTCTTTAAGCTACGCATATGTATGTATTTTAAAAATGCAAATCTGTATTTTTAAGCTAACGGATGGGAATTTCACTCCAATCTCTATCTACTGCTAATTTCACAAAAAATTAAGAAAACACTCATTCTTTTTGGCAAACCTAAATACTCATTGCTCGGTCACAGCAGAAGTTTGGTGCACTAAACATGTTGCATGGCATGTATTAGTATAGTGGGTATCTTAAGGACCCACATAGCTTTAGGACCTTCTACCATACTTGTGGCAATGTTATCCTAGTCATAGCTCGTGATTTACAACATTGAAAGGAGCACCAAAAACCTGTGCTGGTGTCAATGACTTCCTATGGGCAAAGTAAACCAGCAAATTAATTTTCTGCCACCTTCCACCTTCCCCCCTCCTCGATAAGGTACCACAGTGCTGTATCTTGATTAATTTCAACAATACGGATAGAGCAATGTCGATCAACCGCTGCTCAGTGGCTGCCGGGATCACGATTAAATGGGCAAAAAGAATTCCCATTTTCGGTTTAAATTAATAAAATTTGGAGTGGACTTTAAAAGATTATTATTATTATTATTATCATTGAAGGGCTCTC
This sequence comes from Strongylocentrotus droebachiensis, assembly GCA_035222895.1. Classification (NCBI taxonomy): domain Eukaryota; kingdom Metazoa; phylum Echinodermata; class Echinoidea; order Camarodonta; family Strongylocentrotidae; genus Strongylocentrotus; species Strongylocentrotus droebachiensis. The sequence continues at coordinate 102,251 of JAVYIG010001934.1, read as the reverse complement.
TGAAGCTTACCTGGTAGATGTAGACAGCTAGAGTAGCACAGTATGCAAATCTATCTCCCGAGGCAGCACAGACATCTCTGTTCCATGGCTGACAGCCTGCAGCTAGCAAGCTTGTCTGTCTCATCGTAACGTGTCTCTATGCTTGATACATCCTTAAACCTGCTGCTGGTGGTTCCTGTATTAATAGAAAAGTGCCATTTGAAGTTGTTTTAAAGTTTATTCCTTCATTTTTTCAAGTCGGTAAGTAATATCTTTGAAAAATTAACAGAAAATTTATAACATCTTGTTACATTTCAACTAAACACAACACAAACACTGTAAAAATTCCCCCTCCCCCAAGCAACACAAGCAACTCATCATAGTGTTTTAAACCAATTTACCAAGAAGAGACTATGCCTGTGGTTCTGATGTGATTTTTCAGTGAAAATCAGAGGTATCTGACAATTCATGCTTGAATGATTACGTCTTTACTAAAGAGAAACTGGCCACATTTAAAAATTACAAGAAATCCTCCAACTACTATGATCTTTCTACACATTCACTTAAACAGGGAGTTATCATTTTTTATATTTGAAAATCTTATGAAAATGATTTTCCCACTTAACTAAACTGATCATACACGTTTATTTCCACATCGTAAAATGCCCGAAGGGATGGGTTTGCTGCCATATCGGGGAAGCCATAGTCAGAAGTGTATTCTCCAGTTTTCAGACCCATATCAATTTTAAGATGAATTCTATCTTCAAATGTGTAAACTGAATAGTTTAAAGCATGTGTTTTAACATTCGCAATGTTGAAGTTTCGTCATTTTTATATTGTGCTGATGCCTAAAACATCGGACAAAACTTTCATGACATGGTATTTTTACTAAGAATAATTTAAGGGTGTTATAAACTATCAAATGAAAATATCCGTGGGGTACCCATCTTTTTAAAAACTGATTCACTGGTCATGAAATGAAATACTCATAATTATATTATGCAAGTATTTCTATGGTATAATCTACACAAATTGTAAAGTAGACTCTAGACTATATTGCATTTCTTATTCCCTGGTACCATTTTCAATCTTTTTTTATTCCTACCATAATTCATTTAGACATTTGCAGTTTTCCTACTATTACTTTTTTTAAATCCGGTGGAATTGCGACTAAGGCTATATCTTGGCTCCTCATCTCTCCGACAGTATCAATTTCATGAGATGTCTAGCTAATCAATTTAAACTCTTTGTGAAACGGTTTAGGAAGATCAGAGACATCTCCGTAGATGGCGGATAAAGTTATGACTGTCTTGTCATTGGTTTCGAGGAACGGGCCCCTGAGGCAAGTAAATCTATCTAGCTTAGTAGCTATACCTAGACAATGCAGAGCTACCAAGTATCATGCATTAGGCGTGGCATCACACATTTCAAGGGTCTGGAAATGCTCTCAGGCACGACGCGCGTGCTAGCTTTTGAAAAAACGCTATACCTTAGTGTGTTATACCCTCGCCCGCGCACTAACGCGCCGAATCATGCACGTCACGCTTTGCTGATCTTTGAACTTGGCGTCTCTGACAATGTGGAAATGGAATTGGAACTTGAGAGGGAACAACAGTAACATCATATCAATTTTTATCAATCTAATTTTCAAAATAAAATTGAAAATGAAATAGACTTCTAGATCTATTTGTATGAATAACAAATCTGTACAAAGTGTAAGAGTAAGACTGTATGAATATGAATTATGATTATCCAATTAAATATGCAATGTCAAGGCAATACTTATGCCTCGTGTGTAGACTATGTGCAATATTCAAACAAATTTCAGCTCACCAGGATTGTATGCAGCATTGACAAACCCAAAACTGTGCAGTAAGGTGTCGTTCGATCTTGTGTGCGGCTGCAGTGCTCGGCACAGCTCAGCTCCTTGTCTCATTCAGTTGCTTCACCCACGGAATCTTGATCGGGCAGTGTCGGCAGGATCTCAGTCTCAGCTCCGCTCGCTCAGCCTCGGTGACGTGACGCGACGATCCAACAGTTTCTTGGTTAAAATCTAAAAATCCTCTTCAACCTCAATCCCAATAAATCCAATCAACCCAGTCAAGAAATTTAAAGAAAGAGATCAAGTAATAATAGGTGGGTTTACGTTTCCTTAGATTAGATTTAGAAACTTGTTTATGTTCGCAACAAACCTACCTGCACTTTGAAAATTAGAGATGGCGCTATTTAAAATGATGATCAACGATATAGCTGAGAAGATGATGATGATCGGTGATATGCTGCGCTGTTGAACGGTTGATGATGATGATGATGATGATGATGATGATGATGATGAAGATGTTGATGAAGATGGTGATGATATTGTTTTCGTGATGATGATGATGATGATGATGATGATGATGATGATGATGAGTTTGGAGGAGCAGGAGGAAGAAAAAGAATAAGAGGTAGATGAATAGGAAGAGGAAGAAAAAGATCAGGACGGAAGGAGAAGGAGGAGATCATAAATGATAATGCCGTCGATGATGATGACAATGATTATGTTGGTGAAGATGGTGCTGATATTGTTGCAGTTTCCGATGATGTTGATGATGATGATGATGATGATGATGATGATGATGACGATGGTAAGTTAGGAGGAGCAGGAGGGGGAAAAAAGATGTACTATGATAAGGAAGAGGAAGGCCGGGTGAGCAGGAGAAGGAGAAGGAAGCAGAGGAGATGAAAATGATGGGGGTCCCTGGAATCTTGCACCCCCCCCCCCCCCCCCGCAATCCCAAACTGCTTCCAGCGCGCCTGGGTGGTGGTACCTGGTGTATCGGAGGGATTAGACCTCCCTGCATGGTCACTGACATGTGATTATCTCATCAAAACAGCTCTCAATTAACTAACATAAAAGGGGACCATGGGGGACCAATGGTCACCGATTAGGCGATGTTTGCTATAGAGGGCGCAAGTAGTTAAAGTTGTGCAGGTCCGGGGGGTTTAAAGTATCTCCCGTCGAGCCACTGATTTAGGGTCTGCATGGTGACCTGTACCACTTTGATCTGTATTGACTGGCCTGTGCCCCCTTTAAAAACCCATCATTGTACAACAAACGTACACCAAGGCCCCCGGGAAAATGAGAGTAACAGATCAGAGAAAGTGTGAAAATATCCGATTAAAAATAAGAAATTTATGAATTTTTGAAGTTAGGATCAATCAAACACAACTTGGAAACTTTGTGACTTATCTCGAGAGGGTTCCTTCCATTTGCTCTGCATGCACTAAAAATATTCTGAAATTTCCATTTTCCCTAATGAAAATGTTCGATCATATTATAAACTCACTCTAAGTGTAATAATCGCAAATATAAATCTATATATACAATCGGATGAACAAATATTTTCCGTCATCAATAACTAAGAAAATAACATTTTATGAAATTTCTGTTAAGAGCTAAATCGATCGATCGATCTTCTTCCATTGAGTACAATGCTCTTTATAGTCGTACTTGATTGCGGGGCCCCAGCTATCCTAAGGATAGACTTCCCTATATTGGTTGATCACTATTGTATAACCAGTTTTAAATATAGCCGACTCATTGTCTTCCTGGAAAAGAACTCGTAGTCAAATTATTTATACAAAATCTTGATTGCTCTAAAATATGGGAGTTGCAGTTTGAAGCCACTGTGTATTTAATCAGAAAAAGGTATAGCTTATATTTTCGTGATTATTGGGAATTTTCGATCTCAAATTACCGGTACTTTTGATTCACTAAACATATTCTGGAGTGATTTTGGGATGTAAAATAAAAAATAAGAATGCAAAAAACTTGCGAAATGGTAGAAAGATTAAAGTTGATATTCATTGATTTTAAAAACTAAATTTATTTTCATTATTGCAAAGTTGAAACTTTGATTCGACAAGGTTATCAAAATTCAATGCTTGGAAACATTCGAAGTAATGATTATTATAAATTAAAAAACGCTTAAATACAGCCCCGGCATAGCACCGGAAGAGCTCTCCGAACGCTGCTGAGATGACTGTGTGAGATCACAGTATGGACATGACTTGCACAAGCAGACGATGCCCCATGACATCTCACACATTTTCAGTGCCTGTGTTTTCATCTTTTCTTGAGTTCTTTCTCTTACTTCACTACCGTCAGGCTAAATGTATAATCTATTGCCTCACTCTTAACCCCGCGCATGGTTTCAGATTTTGATGACAAATGCAGCGATACAAAAATAAAGGAATCTGTCGCTTGTAAACAAAATAAGACGCCATTGTATATTCAGCTGCACACACCGGGGTATGTTCGGCCTTTCAAGAGGGAACAAATGCCGTCCTTAATATCATTCCAGGGGGTTTTCAATTTGAAAGTCTGGTTTCTTTGATTGTTAATTACCCCCTATCCTGTGTATTTACAAGCAAAAGATTTCGGTTATCAGAATCGGGTCATATCCCCTTTTGAATGGTTTGACATGCCATTACATTTATATACACTAAACTCATTATAATTTGAAAAATAATAGCTTTGCAATTATGTTCATTCTCTATGGGATGTCGTCTGCTTGGGCAGTGTTGGTCCATATAGTGACGTCATTAAAACATCGTTATTTTTCCGGCGAATCTCTGGTATATCCCAGCTGCTATGTAGGAGGTTGTATTTGTATTTTTTTATAAATCACCCGATATGTAGTTGACCTATAACTTGTACGATGGCTATCTGTTAGATGACCAGTTTCTAGTCATACATTAGTTGACATATTTGTGATTTTCTTTGAATTTCACCTTTAACTGGCCTACCTATCATCATGAGGGTTTCGGATCGAGAGAGCATTTTGCTTTATAGTGTCACCGCATGATCTATGTGCCAGCATGCAGCGCGCATAATTTATTATCGATTGCCCGCAAGAAGGTCATAAGATATAGGAATGGCCTTCTTGCGGGCATGCATGCAGCCGATATTACTGGCTACTGTGCATATATAGAGCCCCCTCCCTCCACCACGCCTCCAGTCTCATGTTTATTCGATTTTTAGCTTTACATAGGACTTGTTTTCTTTCTGAAAACAAGACCTATAACCTTATAATGTTTTAATAGGCTTATAGTTTGATGGTGTGTTATAACCATGACGATGTAAATTTTACATAAATTTGTATTCTAAACACTAAACTTAATATTCCAAAACCAAGTAAGTGGATCAAAGACAAAATTTTAATAGTTCTTTCATTGTTTATTTCCTTCTTTCTCTCTATTCCTTCTCATTTTTCTCTTAATATTGTAGGTCCGTGTTTATGCACGAGACCTGTCTTTGGCATTCCTGAGAGACCTTCGAATGAACTTTGAAAGAGAGCCCCATATAGTTTTTATATCAAAACAACAGTCAATGATCCTGCTAATTAATGTTTATGAGAGAAAAGGGGCAAAAGAGACTTCGTTTACACGAGCCTCACAACAAAAGCATTTTGTTTCCGATATATTTCGTTATTGGAATACACTCATTAAAAGATTAAGTAATATAATAATACTTTGACATTCTATTCGACCTTGCTGCCCGATTAAAGTTTTCCAAAGTTTCGTTAATTATTTCCCTTTCTCCCTTTTCATCCCTTTCACCCATCTTTTGATAATATGGGGGAGGCATGTACCCCCGACTCTAGCATAATTACTTAACTGAGTGGTAATTGCGTAAGGATTTGTATGGAGGTTCTTCATGGGTTTCACTGTCAAAGGTATTTATCCATGGGTTAATTTTTTGGGGTAAGACTTCGGGATGGATAGAGGAGGGGGTGGGGTAGATGACCCGAGATGAGAGTCCAGGGTGCAACTGTCCTCGAACTGATGTACACATTAGCCTATATTTTGGACGGAGAAAAAAAATAAGACCCGAGCATACAAATGCTATTTTATAGTCACCTTGGTTTTCACTGTCTGTAGGTATTTTCCAACATGTGTGAAATATCATTACAAAAAACCCTCTCGATTAAAGTTTTATCTATTAATAGCTGAAGAAGGCTGTGTTCTTTTGGTATTTTAGCCAACCGCTATTCCACTGTGTGAACATGTTTTACTTATGACGAGGACGTCAGTTGAAGCTTTGCTTATGACGACTCCTTTTTCAATGTATGATTATAATTATGTGCATAGAATGAAAACCAATCAATCAAGTACTTATGGAACCAAAATACCTCTTCTCCATAAGATATGTGAGACTGTTAATGAAAGTCTTATGCCATAACAACAGGTAAATTATTAGGAACAAAATTTCTTAAGGGACAATCAAGCCTTTGTATTATTTTGGATTAAAACAGAAATATAATATAAACAGAATGGCGAAAGTTTGAGAAAAAAAATCGGACTAATATATGAGATCAGTATCCATGCGAATCTCAAATTGGTAATTGGTCAGTGGATTAATCGAGACGTTTTCGTAGGACGACTCCCCATAATTATGTGGTGTACAAAAAATATTATTAATTTATCTGTCTCCTAAAGTGCCTTCTCCCTTGGGGCACTACTCATAATAAATTACGGATATCAAAAATATTATGTGGAAGAAAAAAGAGAGAGAGAAAAGACCTTCGTGCATCATAAAGTTTCAAAAATTGACATTTTAATCAATTTGTGAGTTTAAACAAATCGAAGGGTAGTCTGGCACTCCATCACAGTGACATTACCGATTCAGCTAATTTGAACATACTTCTTTATAGTGATTATAACTTTCTTACTTTTTGTCTGATTTCATTCAAATTTTCACCAGTCTGTTCTTCTGTTTTGCTTTCTTTTAGAGTAGTTGTCTATTAAGATTGGATTTCCCTTTAAACAAAACTCGGCCAATGTTAGATTTCTCCTTTGCATTCAATGAATTGCCAATATTTTGTTTATTCCATAGTATTTGAACAGTTAAGAAATGTCCAATATTAATTTTGCAAAAATGAAGTATTTTGTTTATCCTCTGTATAAACATACATGTATGATACGATACACAGCGTAGAGATGTGTATCGGTAAACCAGAATGGTTTGTTAGTAAACAATTCTTCAAGAAATCAATTATTACCATGAATTATTATACAAATGATGATTGTGAGTGCATTAGTAATGCACTGCACGCAGTGTTACTTGCTGAGTTCATTGTCTATCTCATTGTGACTTAACAAAATGCAGTGCCACTAATGCACAAGCTAAAACCATGTATAATTTGTTTTATATTTAAAGATGGGTCTACAATATGAGTATAAAGTCGAGAAGCGTACGGTTGTTATCACCAAAATACACTCCCTGTGTATATGGTAAAAATAATGCACGTGCGCACACATGATCCATTTCAACGCTTCTCATTGGCTACATTCTTGAACAAATATTACAATGTATCTTGTCAAGGTCACAACAGCATTCAAACTATACTTTGTAAAAAAGGAATACACAAAAATGCTTGGCAATTTATTTTATTTGATCAACAATTTGAAAAGCTGCTCTCGTGAATAAAAAAAAAGATATATTACATCATTGAAATAACATTTGTTTATTATTAACATGGTAGCGCAGTGTTTTTCTTCTCTTATCTGTCAAACTGAAAACATGGCATATTTCTAAAAGCTTCATTTCTGTGTTTACTATAAACCTTAGCATTTTTGGCATTTAAGCTGCATGCAGATGGAAGGCTTGAAAATTTCAATCAATTTTATTTCACATCTCTTTAAAAACATGTTAGAAGATATTCAAATAAATCAGTATAAACTAAACAATATAAGTACAACACATTTATTGACATGGACACACTATGCAAGGACGAAGGCCCGGTGGGGTCACTCATCCGCAGAAGGTGACACGTATGACCATTTAATACCACAAATGCAATAACCCCCTTTTGCGTTCAATTTCAAGGACATTTTGTGAAAATTAACCCCTATTTTACGTCAAAACAAAGACAAAATCGTACTTTGGAATACCCCTATTTATAAGATTGTAAGGACACTTTCGCAAATTTACCCCTATTTTACCATATTTCAAGGACAAGACTCGGCTCCGAGAATTTTTCTTCACGGTTTTCTCTTTTCCCTTTTCCTGACCCCAATTTATCAATTTCGAGGACACCTGTGCACCCCTATTTTCTATATTTCGAGGAATATTTTGTCCGCAGACATTTCTTGAAATTGACCCCTTTTTCCGCGATTTTGGTAACGGTCATGCGGTCCGGAAGTCACATTGAGTGACCCCACCGGGGACGAAGGATGGTGGATGCAAGCGATCAACACAGGCCATTGGCCTGTCAAGGCTAATCCCTATATGATACCACACTTCAAGAGAAATTTTTTTTTTTTTTTTTTAAATCAAGCAAAGAGACAATATAACACCATAATCATATGAAACATAACTTACTACATTAATAACATAAAAGGCAATTAAATCATATAAAAATACTCATAATTAAAGAAAGAAGATTTGCATTAAACCGTTTCGGTTTAATAAAATTTGGAGTGGACTATTAGGCTATTATTATTATTATTATTATTATTTTTATCTGAACGCAAGAACAGTTGACATTTCTTTGAGTTCATCTGGCAAAAGCCATTCCAAAACTGTGGGCCTTTAAAACTTACTGTGGTTCTTGAAAAGTTGAAATGATTTATTAGAATTTCTTGTTTTATACTTATTGATGTTGCTATTATATTCAAAATAGTCATCAAAGTTATTGGGTAATAATTGTTTAGAATAAGAAAACATAAAAGATGCTATTGTAATATATTTATGTAAAAAATATTGAATATTTTTAACTTTTTAAATAATTGTTGGGTATGTGCTAAATAGTTTGATTTGGTAGTTGCTTGTATAGCACGTTTCTGTAGTAAAAACAATTTTTGAGATGAACAACCGCCTGATACAATATTAGAATACCAGGTACATAAAATGTGATAGAATCATACAGTTATACAAATTAGTTAAAATTTTCAGGGGTAAAATGTGTTTCAAAATATGTCATAGATCCTTTAACACTCCAATGGATTTAGATATTTTTAAAGCAATGTAATTTACATGTTTCTTCCAGATCAAGTTTTCGTATATGATTACGCCAAGAAATTTAGTACTGGTTTCTCTCTTTATACTCATTAAGTTCAATATTTATTTCATAATGTTGTATTCTACAATTCCTACTTTTAAAGATCATAAAACATGTTTTGATTGATGTAGAGTTTTTATTGGCTGTAAACCACGTTTGCATGTTTTTCATTTCTGAATTCAATAGATTATTTAATGCAACTGGGTCTTTACCCAATAAAAATAAATTTATTTCATCTGCAAATAGAATGACTGATAAGATATTGCTAACACATTGCAGATCATTAATATAAAGCAAAAATAAAAGTGGCCCGAGATTAGATCCCTGAGGTACACCTACTGAAATAATTTTATATTCTTAATTAAAATTGTCAAGGCTTTTACATATTGCTTGCTATTTCACAAATAACTTTCAAACCACTGTATTGCATTCCCCCTTATTCCAAAATATTTTGGTTTGTTTAGTAAAATTGAATGGTTAATACAGTCAAACGCCTTTGACAAGTCTAAAAAGAGCCCTATCACTATAATTTTTTTCAATCAATGCATGTGTAGTACTCTATCCTTTTCTAAAGCCCAGTTGTTGATTTTGTTATGTATTGTGTTTATCAATAACAGATATTAATTTATCATAAACCATTTTTTCTAAAATTTTACTAAACATTGATAAAATAGAAATTGGTCTATAATTATTCAACATATTTTTTATTGCCATTCTTATATATTGGTATAACATAAGTTATTTTTAATGCATTAGGAAATATCCCTTTTTCAAGAGAAGAATTGAATATATTGCACAAAGGAGACACCATTGCATTAATGGGAGATTTAAGAATTGTAGCACTAATTTCATCGTAACCAGGACACTTCCTTACAACAAAACTTGATTAATTATAGTAAATTCTGTAGTTGGGCTAAAAAATTAAGACTCACAAACCCTGTAAAAACCATTAAATGATGTAGTTCCTGCACCATCCAAATTATCATGATTTTCTGTCCAACTATACTAAACTAATCATTTGATAAATTTACAATTTGAGATTTATCCTTTATAGATTTACCTTCATATTCAATTTCATTAACATCATGCTTACTTTTGCTTTTGTTTAAAACTTCATTTATAACATTCAACATGTTTTCTTTGCATTGTTCACGACATCCTTAAACTTATTATCATAAAACTTACGTTTTGTATCATGTATTAAGTTATTAAATCTATTTCTAACATTTACATAAGTCTTTTTGTGATATTTCGTAGAATTTTTAAGACATTTTTTGTATAATATATATTTTTGTTTACTCATTTTCTTAATTTCTATTGTAGTCCGAGGTTTAACGTTTGCATGTTTCTTTCTTTTCATCTCTACCTCTTGGAAACATTCATTATATAATTTAATATATATTTCAAGAAAACTTTCATACTTCATCAAGACTTTCTTTAAAAAAAATCTTACAGACTGCAATTTTGAAGAAAAATGTATTGATGTTTGCATCACTGAAGTCTCGTATTGAGTATACTATTTGAGAATCATTTGTATCAGGTTGAGATGACTATCAAATGATCGCTCTTATATTTGCCTTGAAATAATAGATTCTGTGTATGTATTCTCATTGTAACATTAACAAATCAGTACTGGTAGGAATTTATTCCTTGAAATGCAGCGCGCGTTACAGCTGCACTGCTAAAGCCAGGGTAATTATGCTGCATTATTGTAGAGCGCTTAGAGACTTCTGACAAAGTAAGTGTTAGGCGCTATATAAGCACTGTAATTATTATTATTACTTAACACAAGCTTAAAGCATTTATGAATATTCACGTGCAACATGATAGTGGAAGTGATTTTCAGAAAGAAAAAGTCATGTAATTTATACCTTTGTATATTTTTGAACAAATAAACTCACTATTTCAAAAAGAAGTGTTACACATACATTATTTTGTTTTATACATGTACTCTTGCTTTTTAAAAAAGGGCATTGCATGATGAACTTCACAGAGGGTTTTTATTGTAACTATAAAGAATACTTGCAAACATCTCATCTTAAAGGGATCAGGTAACTTTGTCTTAGATTCCAGGATTTAGCTAAACCTGTAGGTCAGTCAGGAACCGCTAATCGCCTGTCTGATTATCAAGATATTTATGATTGGAAAAAGAAAACATATTTTATAACACTACAGTCTATGGTATGGTATAACCGGTCACTCAAAGATTTTTATCCTTTTGTGAGGCACTTCATGATCATTTTCAGTGAAGCGCAATTTTTTTAGGGCTTCAGTATTACACCATATCATAGACAATGATAACACGTAGGGCAATGCATCTCAGATTTAACATTGTTAAACAATTACTTAAATATGGTCAATTTGCTGGTCCTACATCATTGCATTCTCTTTTTTTATAATTTTTTTAAGAGCCTCAATATACAAGTTGTAAGGAGGTTCCCTTGAGGGTCGAATCAACGGGATAAGGTCAAGAAGAAGGGAAAGAGGGAGATAGAAGATGATATCAAGCAGTGGACAGGGAGATGCCTTGCATAATGCACAAAAACAGCAAGAGAGAGAGGAGAGAGGAGACAGTGGATAGCATTTGGTGTAAGAATCCATGACCCCTGACCCGAACATACAAATATTTATAGGTGAATAATTTCATCATTATAATTTTTGGAAAATACAAAGGAATCTGCAAAATGAAAGCTGGCACATGAAATCGGCACATTAGCTAAATCTCATACTGTACTTAATCTTCATCTTAAAACAAAGTAAAAAAAAAATAAACACATACAAATTGACAAAAATATATTGAGTTACTTAAAAATTCATCACTAAAATGCTACTTGTAACATCAGGCAAAAAAGAGATTTAGGAAAACAGCGATACATATTATAGTGTAGCTGACTCTAAAATGGGTTGCTATAACATGAAAGATAAATGTGGTTTATCCCTCAATATCAATAGCCAGGTAAAAAGGAAAATCTAGACCTCATCATAGAACGAGTTGTGTTTGATCTGGATTGACTGCAAGTCCTACAAGCAATAAACAAAATTACAAAATATCTAATCCCTTTAGCACATAAGTGCGCTTAATATCGAGTTACTATCAATTTCTATCAACCACATCTGTTTGTAAGACAGGTACCAGGACCTGTACAAGGGATTAATCAAAGATTACCATCCAATGGTACAGGACTATCAGGTACGGTCTCCTCTCTCTATTTCTAGATGATCAAAAGATACATAATACACGAAAATACCATTTCTAATGGAACTAGATGGAATTCGACTGCGCGCAGTCGAAAATGATGCCTCCGTCATAGAGCAATTTTACAAACCAAAACAGAAGAAATGTTTCGAATTCAAGTTCAATAGTAATCCATTGACAGGTTCTCAGAATATCATGATTACAAGCAATTTCTCATATACATATATGACCCTTTGATCTTTGACCTCATGACCCTAAAATCTACTCAGTTCATTGGCTCTGCAAGATGTCCTGAGTTAAATAGTAATCAATCTGTCAGTTCTAATGAGAATGCGTTCACAAGCTATTTTTGCATACATAATGAGCCTTTGACCTTTGACCTTATGAACCAAGAATCTACTCAGTTCATTGGCTCTGCAAGTAACATACATGACCTAATTTTGGCGGGAATCCATCAATCGCTTCTTGAGATAACGCGGTCACAAGCTGTTTTTGCATACATAATGTGCGCTTTGGCCTTTGACCTCATGACCCCTAAATCTAATCAGTTCATCGGCTCTGCAAGTAACATACATGACCTAAGTTTGGCAGCAATCCATCAATCGGTTCTTGAGATAACGCGATCACGAGCTGTTTTCGCATACATAATGAGCCCTGTGACCTTTGACCTTTAACCTCGTGACCCCAAAATCTAATCAGTTCATTGGCTCTGCAAGATACATACATGACCAAAGTTTGGCAGGAATCCATCAATCGGTTCTTCAGATAACGCGATCACGAGCTGTTTTTGCATACCTATAATGAGCCCTGTGACCTTTGAACTTTGACCTTGTGACCCCAAAATCTAATCAGTTCATCGGGTCTGCAAGATACATACATGACCAAAGTTTGGCAGGAATCCATCAATCGGTTCTTCAGATAACGCGATCACAAGAACGGGACGTACGTACGGACGGACAACCCGAAAACATAATGCCTCCGGCTACTTCGTAACGGAGGCATAAAAATATTGTTTCACTAATTTGGCCTCGCATTTCTCATGAACCATAAATAAGTGCATATTTCAGAACATACATGTAGAAGCAGTTTGGATGTATCGATCTCTTCCACATTAGGTCGTCATAACATGCTTACCGTACCTAGTAGGGTGATCGAGAGCTGGATGAAATTTGTTTCCGTACAGAGTTCCATTCGCTTTAGTCATGCTCATTATTTTTATTACTGTTTCTTCGACATTGTCACGAACCTCACAGCCCCTTCGAGGTGCATAAGTCTATCACACTAAGCGCACTACTTGACATTCAACAAAGCTTCTTCCAAGTTATCTTGAAAAGGTATTTCTTTCTTACCCCTTATAGAGCCCAGAATGATCTAAATCAACCGTTCTCTAGATGCTGTATACCCCACTACCAGTAATTTGCATGAAACTTCCCACACATGCTCTTACAGCCTAATGAAGAGATCTTATCTTATAATCTACTTAGATTTTGCATTCAAAAGGGATGTTACAATGGAAAGTTATTTCATTTAGTCTAAAACCAGAAATTCTTCGTAATTTGCAGTTTGTTTCATTTTTTCTGGTATTGGACTATATTACTAATCTGTATCAAGGTTCATTCTTTCAATATCACAGGATTAAGCCACACTATATAGAAGTATTTACTTGCAGTAAGCAGAAAATCAAACTTGATTTTCAATATGTTGTTGGGTCAAGTAGCTAAACCGGCTCTGTTGGTTGTAGAGTGGCGATGTCATACTTCACAATAGTGGACCTGTAACTGAAATAAAAACACAAACAATGCTATTCATTTAAGGTTGCGCTTAATTTTGAAGGCAGAATGAGTGTTTTGAAACGCTCATCGTAAAAGCAGTTCCACGCGGTACTGTTTATGCTCCCTTCTCCAGGGGAATTCAGGCTCTGTATCTGGATTCGCATGCTACGTTGACCCCGGGAGGGCAAGTCAAGTCTGGGCGCGAGCTTTTGTCTAATATGCTTTGTAGGCACGAGCACTGTGTTATCAAGGAGATACAAAACAGACGATGGTCAACTCACAAAATGTGGTGTAGAAAATGCATAATGCAATGGGTTAGGCCTACCCCGTGTTAGCTATCTTGCTATATGATATGCTTTGTAGGCACTGCACAGACAGGAGCATGCAGGCCACTGCGTGTACGTGAATGCGATGTGCGTTAAAATAAAAAGAAGATGTAAAAGAATAAAAGTACACAAAAAAGAGAAATTATCTTTTTTTTTTTTTTTTTTAAATAAAAATTTCGTTAGCACATTATATCTATTTACAACCCCCTTCCCCCCCCCCCCCTACAAATCCTTTGAATTTCTACTGGTCCTGCTAGTTATAGATTTTCATGTGAACCGAAAACACGTTTATGATGACGGCATTTAAACACGTTTACAAATAATTGTGCGTTTATGCTTCCCCAGAAAGGGGAAACGCTTTGGTGAAACGCTGATCCAAAACGCACCTTTTTGTGAGTTTACAATCGGCGTTTACGATAGGCGTTTACACGAAAATGAGAAAGGACGCAACCGTAATTGACCTAAACGCGTTACAAAAGTCTCATTCTGGCCTGAAAAAAGTTCAGCACAAACGCACTCTTTGAGAATCAAATTACTTTGACAGTAAGAAACATTAATATGGTCATCTGCATCATCTTGCACAGTATCTCCAAAAGACCAAAAAGAGTACTGACAGCATTCAGATAAGAATTGCAAGTGTTAAAGTAAGATGTTGGTTGCTTGACATTTCGCTTTAAATCACAGCCAGCTAGTGAATGTCTAGGTACTCTGATCTTCATTCTGAAGTAGAACACATGCACAATACTTCCAAACATAATTTCATAACATTTTGAAATATTGCAGTTTCTTTCCTTAGATCACCTCTTCCTCATTTTTTATGTTTAGTTTTATTTTGATCATTCCAAGGTTTATTACCCCCCGCATGAACTACAATGTATCCTTTTTGTCTTTGTAACAATCTAGATGCTATGTTAAATTATTGTAGTGTCAAGCACTTGCATTACAATTATTATATTTTAGAAATTGAGTCATATTTTCATCATGCAAGGCAATAAATCCTACAAACTTCTAAGTCCTCTCAAATGAAGGAATATATAGGATATAGCTCTATGTTGAGAATACGTACTCTGCATTATTGGTGACTCGATAGTAGTTATCGGTATAGTCCGAGTGACCAAGCAGTTCAACAAACTCTTCATCGTGAGTGATGATCAGCAGCTGGAAGTTCCTTTGGTTCTCTTGACTCTTTAAGATGCTGCAACAGTGCAAGGGAAGAAGGGAGCAAATATAGAGAGCAAATGACAAAATTGATTGTGACAATTTGGGTATGCTTTTGGTCTAAATATCAAGAAGTAAACAAGGGAAACGCTCTTGGCGGTCTCGCCCGCATTACTCAATTCAGTATGATGAAAATTGAGGTTGGGACATTATTTATAGGCAGCTAGGGTGGCCCATTAGCAGGCCCCCAAAATAAAATCCTCTGAATATAATCAGCATTTTGAAGTGATTATTTACTAAGAATCATCAGAAGAATTATTTACTATTATTTGTACTGAGATTGATAACTTTCATGAAATATGAACAAATAACATGAATTGATTTATTAATTCTCATATTAAGTTGTGAAAAACATAATCCAAGTCTACTGACCTAAAATGACCTTTGACCTTGACTTTGTGACCTGAAATTTGTGTCATATGTTTTGTGATACTTCATTACTCTTGGGTACAAGTTTCATGGAAATTGAACAAACAATTTTGAAATTATGCTAACAATTCAAAATGTTGATGTTGATGCCACAACGTTAACAAAGTCTTAAGTTTGCAGACCTGAAATTATATTTGGCCTTGACTTTGTCACCTAAAAGATTAATCACATGATTGGTAATACTTGATAACCCTTCTGTTCAATTTTCATGGAATAGGAATATAAACTTTCAAAATTCTGATAACGTTTCAAAATCTTAACCCGATGCCACAATATAATTTAAGTTTGGTGACCTGAAATTACCTTTGACCTTGACTTTGTGACCTGAAATTCTCCTCACATTATTGTGGATACTTGATAACCCTTTAGTCCAAGTTTCATTGATAAGAACTTATACTCAAAATTATATTAAAAATTCAAAAACTTAACCTTGGTTAAGTTTTTGATATTGACGCCGCTGCCGGAAAAGTGGCGTCTATATATGCATATGGCACACAAGGGCTTAAAAGACTGATATTTAGTCATCGCTAAAGGATTATAAATGAACTGCAGGTCCTCAAAATTTCACTGAAGCCTATTCATGTATATACTGTTCAATTATTTATCATAAACTTCTAAAGACAGAATACCACACTTTATGAACTCTACCGGGCCATATACCTACAGGTAACTACATTTAAAAACCAAGGACCAGTATGAGGTTTAAAAGCAGATTGTATAAAAAGTAAAATTTAGTCAAACAGTTTAAAAAGGATTGCAGAAAGAGACAGAGCAACGAGAGGACTACTTACTCTACAAGTACATGTGCCAAGCTCTCAATGTTGTCCCTATCAAGGTTTGCAGTGGGGTCATCTAGCGCTAAGATTCCACAACTCAAACAGAACGTCTCTGCTAGGGCAAGCCGTATCAAGAGAGAAGCGAGCACCTGTGGTAGATGGTACAACATTTTTACAATTTATGCCAATTTCAAATACAGTCAAACCTGTCTATGAAGGCCAACTAAGAGACACAGAAAGAGACCACTGTAGACAGGTGACCTTTCAAAGCAGGTTCTTCCACACATTTCATTCTAGAGGGAGGCAAAACACGTGGCCACTAGGACAGAATTGACTGTACTAGAAAACAGTGATGGAAACAAATATGATGAAACGCTCACAAAATATCAATAAATTCTCAAAACAAAAATGTTAGCAAATATGTGAATAAAAATTAACATGGGATATTGATAAATTTCATTTTACATGCATGGAAAATCATGCATCAGATTAATTGCCAAGATAAGCCACACATGTTTATTTATAAGGTACATTACACACATAGGTGTATATATGGAAACATAGATGACCTCATTTTCTTTTTGAATGTGTAATACAACAGCAAACAAGAACAATAATTGTTTCTCTGTTTCTCATATCCATCCTTACTATTATTTTGAACAGGACCCTGTTTGACAAAGAGTTGTGATTGATTTGAATTGGTCAAAAGACTCCTCTAAAAAATCACAAACCTACTACGTCCTATGCCTATCTCTTTAATACTACAGAGCTGTAATTGATATCAAGTTTGTGATAGATTTGAATAGATCGCAACCATTTATTAGACAGGGCTGATATCAAGTTTGTGATAGATTTGAATTGATCGCAACTGTTTATTAGGCAGGGCTGACATCAAGATTGTGATAGATTTGAATTGATCGCAACTGTTTATTAGGCAGGGCTGACATCAAGTTTGTGATAGATTTGAATTGATTGCAACCGTTTATTAGGCAGGGCTGATGTCAAGTTTGTGATAGATTTGAATTGATCGCAACTGTTTATTAGACAGGGCTGACATCAAGTTGTGACAGATTTGAATTGATCGCAACCGTTTATTAGGCAGGGCTGATATCAAGTTTGTGATAGATTTGAATTGATCGCAACTGTTTATTAGGCAGGGCCCAGAAGAAACACTTGAATGTTGTTGACCTTTTGACCTGCACTGCATCTTCCTCTCATATCCAGAATTTCGTCTCCTTTCATCATGACAACCTAGTAATATAAAAACAAACAATATCATTATTCCTAACAATTTTACTACATAGTAGACAGAGAGAAAAACTATGCATCCCCGTCTTCTCCCAAGATGGCAGATAAAAGGGGTAATAAGATTATCTTTAAAGCACTTAGAGACATCAAATATGTATTTTCAAGTGCTATAAAAATCCAGAATATTATTATTATTAACAGAGGGGTAAGATTCATATCTAAATCTACACTATTCTAGTAATAAATTACTGATAGTTATGACAGTGAGATGGGAATAGCTGTCAGCCAATCGAAATGAAACTATAAGATACTAAAATCTTGCTAAAATTGTACCCCAAATTGTTGCTATAGATAAAGCACCAAGGTTATAAGGCAAAGTAAGTTATGAACATGTGTATTTTCAATTCGTTTTATTCATTTCCATTTTCAATAAAAACAATACAAAGATATATACAACAAATAGGGAACTAACAAAAAAATGGCCTTGTGGAGGCATAGTTCCCCGAACAGTAGTTAAGAGATTTACTTATACAAACAAAACTAAAAAAGACACATACATGACCATACAGTACATGACAATTAACATGGCAGGGACATCGTTCATGGCAGGTAATACAAATGGAATTAATCAATACAAATCATAAGTTTGAAAACAGTTATAGGTAATGTTGTATAATGTCATTATTGGTACAAGAATCATTGATATTTCCATAATTAACAAATTCCTTTGCACTGGCTGCCTGCCGTAGCAACAAACAATCAACTCTGATTCGTTGACGATCAGCCATGCATGAAGTCTTTTTTTCTACTTTGTTATCAGGGCAGACAGCCAGTGGAACTGATTCGTTTAATAAAATTAGGGAAATGCAAGCATTACTTTAAACAAACAGAACTTTGTTATTCCTGGCTCATTTTTCCTGGTTGAGTGTCATATAAAAGGGCAGAAAATGAACTTTCTTGAAATGTGATTTTTTTTCTTTGAAATTCAGATACCGTTCGCCAAATAACTTTTTGGTACCCTTTCTTCAAATTGTTTTTAATCACTCATGCATGAAATATGCATTATATGAGATGCATCAAATGGAAGAGGAGGCTATAAGCTTTACAAATATGTGTCATTTTTTAATTATAATTGTGATTAAGTTACGATAAAACATTGATAATTCTCATTTTTCTGGGACACACTGTACAACACCAGTTTTAACAAATAAAGCCACACCACCCCTGCGTCCATGTGACCTATCAGCATTTAACATTGTATAACCATCGAGAGAAAAGGAGATTAAAGGGGGACTATTTATCCATGTTTCTGAGATAGCTTTAAAATCAAAAGAATGATGCAACATTGAAAAAAATTGTGATATATTTTCAAAATTTTCCCTAAGCTTCTGGAAATACAAAGAAGACGACTTATATTAGAATCAAACAGAGATTGAGAATTTAATTCTAAAGGTAAAAAACACAGACATTTTGTGGAGGAGTTATAAACATGCAAGTTTGGACCAAGACCTTCAAGAGGGTTATTCATATAAAAACAGTGTCATTGTAATGTTGTACATAATGGTTCTTAGAAATAAGTCGATACAAAAAGCAGTCTTATAACAGGCGTGTAAGTTGTGTCCTTGGCTGAGATTGGGATGAGACCAACATATATTAAAGAGTAGTGAAAAAAAACCACTACGGACAAAGGAATCAAAAAGCGTTAACAAAATATTCAAACACAAGGTATATATGCACAATAAATTCTGTAACAAGTCGAGCCACACACACACAGCCGACTAGCTGAAAACCCCAGTACATGAAAAGTCGTGAACGGGACTGAACACAAAAAAGGAAGTACGCTTGGCAAATTCAAACACTTAAATATCGCCAAACAAAACATGACTGAGGGTAAAAACCCGAACCATATCGTTATAAAACAAAATGGGACAGAATTGTACTGTATAAAAAGGCACCAAAAAGCACAAGGAGTCAAAAACTCGGTAATCTCCAGGGCCCGTCTTTATGCGATCAGCATCTGTCAATATTTGTAGCTATTTAGCTTGACTATTATCGGTGTGGGGGGGGGGAGGTATAGACCAATTCACTTGGCTTCATGGGCTCCCGGTGCTTGCCGACCCGATGGCTCTAGTTGATGGCTTTCGGTCCAGATCGATGGCAAGGTGATCCTTCGCAATCCGGCAGAAACCTATCGTCAGTGTTCAGCGACTCCTTCACACTGTAGATCCTGACACAGGTTCTGCGCTAGTACTGCTCCTGGTTGTTTTGATCCAACATGAGTCTCCATAGGTACAACTAATGAATTGAAGACACTTTTTTTGTTCTGAAGGAAAGTCACTGGCACTGTATAGTCTATAGTGCATAAAGCTGAGGCAGAGGTTATTTATATATCACATAACACCAAAAGAGGCACATGGAACTTACAAGACAAATGGCAGACAGGAGCACTGCAGATTTTGTGGAAGAGTAGTATGAAGAAAATCAGCCAATACATTAAGTTCTTGACTCCATACGTCCTCACGAGTAAATCAAGAGATATTACATTCTCATTACTCTACATTTGCACGGTCCAGAAAATACAAACAAAACAAATACGCTAACAAAAACTCACCTCAACCAAATAATACGTTTTGATGTATATAGAGCCAAGTTCATTAGGTGTGCCACTTAAAACGGCAAAGTTATGAACATGCAAACATACTACGATGACTGTTATGAACATGCAAACATACTACGATGACTGTTATGAACATGTGAACATACTACGATGACTGTTATGAACATGTGAACATACTACGATGACTGTTATGAACATGTGAACATACTACGATGACTGTTATGAACATGTGAACATACTACGATGACTGTTATGAACATGTGAACATACTACGATGACTGTTATGAACATGCAAACATACTACGATGTATGTTATGAATATGTGAACATACTATGAAGACTGTTATGAACATGATACTACGATAACTGTTATCAAATTCATGTGCTACATACAGGGACAAGGCAATGTGATCTATACTAACCCTGTAATTGTACTGCCTCCTTTGAGTGGTAGATGCTCCCGTCTCATCATCAGCGCGTATCTCAATATAGTCGATATCTAGCAGAGAAAGGAACATAGAATGGTAACAAGGCATGGTAATGAATGATTTATGATAAATTATGATACTTTATCATACCCCAAAACTGGTGCATCACAGGATGAGTATGTACAGGTACATTGTAATTCTATATGAAACAGTAATTTCCATACAAATTGAACACTATTTTGCAGCAAAATGTAATGCTGTTTTTTTTAATGATGACGTGAAGTGTAATAAGCTTCACATTTCTGTATCTTATAACACACAGCTAAGTGAATATGTGTAGGAACTTTGTTGCACGCAGGTGCCATTCATTTACATGCTTTAAAAAATAAACGCCATAGCTTAAAATTTCCAGTTTTGGAAACGCCTCCCTATCAAAAATGAAATGGAAGCTCTTATTGTCAATCATGTGAAAGAATATGTATTGAGTAATACATGATGATACAAATGCCGGGAAACTGCCTACTCATTGATATATTGGGTAAATTATCATATCGATCTGGCCTGGATAAATATCTCGTAATGCACTTCAACATGGAACATTTGGGCATATATTTCTTTTTTTGTGTGCAAATTTAGGATAAAGTATCTAAACTTCTGAAGGCAATATTTAAACAATTTGGTACCCAAAACCCTTGAACCGCAATTTTACCACGTCCGGTCTATATCTTTAATGATTCATATCTGGAAGCCTATATCTTCACTCTAGTACACGGTTCCCTCTACAAACAAACTCCAAGAAGCCCACAAGTTCTTACCGCTTCCCTTGTATGTGTTGCGCCAGAGATCTTGTAAAATCTTGTTGATCTCTAACATCTTCTGTATGTGATAAGTGTTGATAGCACTGCACAAAGAAAAAAAAAGTAAACAAACAAACATTTATAACTACACCATGAACCAAGTTCAAAAGCTGTCTTCAAAAGCTGTCAAGTACATCGCAACCCTTCAACATTTTCTGATACAGGTCTAAATCTGTGTTTGAATAAATGCAACAGACACAACTGTTAGTCTTATTTTCCATGATTCGATAACAATTAAGTTTCACATTGGACAGATTGCAATAGAGTGACTCAACCCAATGCGTTCTCTGGTTTCCATAGGCTTAATACAGAATCCACACATTAGCAAGGGGTTACAAACTTAGAGATAGAAAGGTATACTCAAAGGGTTGGTCAATCGTGGTTCCATTTGAAATAAGGATAATTTACATTACTTTGCTTTGATAAATATTTGTTATATATAAAGGGCTGTCACATAAAAAGTTATGATTAATCATGAAAATCATTACTGATTTTATTATTTACGATATAAATCTACGTATCTACCCATTCTACTTTGCTATGTTGCACCTCAACATGGCATCACCGAAACTTAAAACACATCGCCAAATTGCTCGTACCCCCCGCCCAACAGCGCCCTCCGTGACCCTTGCGTCCGAGCGCTGCCAACGTAACCTCTCCCTCTTATCACGAGTTCCCTAGAACACACCTTGGTAAAGGCGCTGGGGATGGAGGGAGGGAAAATAGGTAGATACGTAGATTTATATCGTAAACAATAAAATCCGTAATGATTTTCATGATTTACATCAATAAATCAACGTATCTACCTATTCTACTTTGCTATAGACCAGCACAGATTAATGCCGGGTGGTAAAAACCAAGCAAACTTATCAAATTAATGAGAAATAGACGACGAAGCCACCTTCAGAGAAGCGACCGCGAAGGCTCGTTCGCCCGCGGGCACATCTTTGAGGTAAAAAGCAGTAAAAGAACTTGGAGACTTCCAAAAAGCTGCCTTACAGATATCTCGAACTGAAACTCCGTTGAAAAGAGCCCAAGACGTACTGACACTGCGAGTATCATGAGCACGAGGAGCCCTGCCAGGCGTCAAGGCCTCAGGGCCCGCAGCCTTGATAGCCAGGACTAACCACCTGGAGATCGTATCCCGAGATGCCGCCGAATGTGGCTCTCGAGAAACCAGAAAGAGCTGATCCGACTTGCGAAAAGGCTTCGTCTTGTGAAGATACCATATGAGGGCGCGAACGGGACACCACAGCTTGTCCCCGGAGACTGAAGACAAATCCGACAAGGGATGGAGCACCACTTCCACTGAACCCGACGTGTCAGATTGATTCTTAGCAATAAAAGAGGCCTTGGGAATCAAACGAACCCCACGTCCTTCCCAGCGGATATGCCCAGGGGCAACTGAAAGGGCATGAAGTGAGCTCCTACGCTGACCAGAAGCGATTGCCATGAGAAAAACCGTCTTGATCGTAGTATGCAGAAGGGTCGCAGAACACAGCGGTTCGAAGGGAGGGCGTGCTAAAGCTTCCAAAACCTTGGGTAAACTCCACGCTGGCGTCAGAGGTCTGAAGAAGGGTCTCTTAAGGGAGAAAGACTTCAAAAGAGCCGCTAGCTGAGGAGCAGAGGAAACCGAAGCACCATCGGCAAACCCCGAATGAACTGCAGCTATAGCTGACCGATAGCCACGAATCGTCGACAGAGCTCTTCCCTTGTCATACAAAGAGATCAGAAAGTCAGAAAGCCTCTCTAGGGGCGACGCCCACCTCCTCACACCAAGTGTGAAAAGCATCTAACCTGGAGTTCTAAACCGTCCTGGTCGACTCTCGTCTACTCTGGACTAGAAATTGTGCAGAACGTTCGGAGAAACCTGACGAACGAGCCCTCTCCCCGATAACGGCCAAGCGGTCAGATGGAGGATTTCCGGCCGCTGGTGTAGAATACCGGACAGAGGTTGCGACACCAGATCCGGATGACATGGCAACGACCACGGAGTCCCCACCAGGAGGGTCAGGAGGTCCTGAAACCACGACCTCGCCGGCCACCAAGGAGCTATGAGAATCACCATCGCTTGATCTTCCCTGATCTTCCTGAGCACACGGGGAATCAACGCGAACGGGGGAAAGGCGTAAGCCCTCCACCCCCCCCCCCCCCCACGGGATCGCGAAAGCGTCCAGAACAAAAGCTCCTGGTTCCCGGACTCTCGAACAAAATCGAGGAAGAGAAGAGAAAGTCCGCTATGATATTCTCTTCGCCCGGGATATGTGATGCAATCGGGAACACCCTCGCCCCCTTGCACCACGCCCAGAGTTGAGAGGCCAACTCGTTCAGAGCCACAGAATGAGTGCCTCCCTGTCTGTTGATGTACGCCATCACCGACACGTTGTCCGTAAGTATCAGAACCGAGCGACCCACCAGACGAGCACGGAAGTGACGAAGCGAAGCAAACACTCCCATGAGTTCCAACACATTGATGTGGGGCAGAAAGTCCAGATGACTCCAGTCTCCTGAAATCATTGACCCCTGGCAATGACCTCCCCAACCCAACAGGGACGCGTCCGTGGTGACGGTCACGGAAGGGAGAGGAACTCGGAAGCGTTTGCCCTAAAGGAGGAAGGAACGACGAAGCCAAGGACCTAGAAGACCCTTGATTCTGGACGACAGGGGGATCCACGTCAAAAGAGAACTCACGCTCGGCTGATAAAACTCCAACAGAAAGAGTTGGAAGGGTCTCATCAATAGTCGACAATCTGGAAGAATGTCGACTAGACTGGAGAGATACCCTAGCCACTGAAGCCAACGCTCGGCTTTCACCCGACGTGCACATCTCAGAGAACGAGCCGTCCTGACTATCGTATCCACCCTGTCGAGACTGGGACGAGCCAGCTGATGACGAATGTCCAGCTGAGCACCTAGGTAAGACGGCGTGCGAGTCGGGACGAACTCCGATTTCTCCAAATTTATGAGAAATCCGAGATCTTGAGTCGTGCTGATCAGAATCTGCACATGATCCAACAGCAGAGCCTCCGACTTTGCGACCAAAAGCCAGTCGTCCAGATAAGCGAAAAGACGAAGACCCCGTCTTCTCAGAAACGCCATGACCGACGCCACGACTCTCGTGAAAATCCGAGGAGCAGGGCGCAAACCGAACGGGAGCGCTCTGTATCGGTAGAATTTGCCCAGGAAGGCAAACCCCAGAAGGTCCCGCGACCGCGGATGTATCGGTATATGAAAATAAGCGTCGCGAAGATCCAAAGAAACCGCAACGTCTGCTGGATTCAAAGACGGAAGGATGGTTGCCAGATGATCCATTCGGAAATGAACCTTTCCCAGATGAAGGTTGATACGCTTCATGTTGAGAATCATTCTTAAAGAGCCCGAGCGCTTGGGAATCACGAACACCGGCGACAAACAAAGACACGGGTGATCGTCTACTTCTTCTATTGCCCCCTTCTCTAACAGAGACACGATTTCGGAGGAAATGTGACCCTGAAAAAGAGGGGACATGATCGGAGAGCGGCTCCGGAGGACACCATTCGGAAGAGGTTCCACAATATCGATGAAGAACCCTTCTCACACCACCGACAGAACAAACGCGTCGCTGGTGATCTTCTCCCACGCCGGGAGAAATCTCCGGAGCCGCCCGCCGACCTGAGACCCAAGCACTCGGGGGAAGCCATCATCTAGAGAATGACTTCCCACCTCCACGAAAGGGAGTCCGGGAAGATGAATATCCCCCGCGACTACCCCTGGACGACCTACCCCTAGAAGTTGAACCACGAGACGACGCACCACGGTAAGAAGAATCACGGTAAGACGAATCTCGAGACGACCACGATCCTGGTATTCCTCCTTGACCGGGTACCAGTCCTGAGGGCGGCCCTTAGACTGGCCGACGTTCTTACGAGAAGAACCCGAACTCTTCAAACTTTTCTTACGAGGTCTGGAGGAAGGAACCGGCTTTTGGACATTGCGAAAAGCAACGGACAGGTCTCGAGCCTGCTTCTCACCATCAATCTCGGCTTGCAGTAGAGTAGTGAAACTATCTCCACAAAGGTGGGGGCTGGCCACTGGAATCTGCGGAAGCAGTCCTGGAATTTGGCGTGGTCGAATGCCCAAACTAGTGAGCACAGCCTCCCGACGATGCTTCTCGATGGAATGCGAAGCCACCGCAAGCTGTGAGAAAAGAATACCCGATACCTCTCTCATGACCTGCACCAAGATCGAACGATCCTCAACAGTGATATGGCCAAAAGCTCCACCAGCATGTCCATAACAACGGACATCCGGAGACCAGAAGCAGTCAATGAAGAAAGATCAAACAGCAAGTTGTCACTTTTATCAAAAGGACCACGAGTCCCAAACTTCTTCCCCAAACGACTGGCCACCCCCACAAGTTTGGGAGAAACCCGTTTAGGACACAAATACGACTCAGCATCCTGAGGAACGAAAGCGTACTTGTTCACCTGCCGCTTAAGAAATCCCGTCGATGACGACAAGTCTTTTGCGGCGTTCACAAATTCTTCTTTGTGTAGATCAGGAAGAAACAGTCCCTGAACTGCTGAAGAGTCCGAATTAGAAGACAGGAAGCCCCGCCGCCCCGACGATAATTCCGGGACGACACAAGAATCGGGCACACATTTGTGAAACAAGGCTAACGATTCCGCCGCCAGAGACACAAACGGAGTAGACGCATCATCCCCCGCAGCTGAACCAGACGACTGAGCGATGGAACCAGTGTCCCAACGATCAACCGAGCCCCCCCCCCCCCCTATCTTGACCAGATAAACAGGGACGATCCCCGCCTATCGGAGCGCCCAACGATGCGTGAGGTGGAGAAGCAAAAAGAGAGGACCCCGGCGGAATACGACAACTCGAAACCCGCACCGGCGACTGCTCAGGAGAGATCGATGCATCTTCGGAAAGCTCCGAAATTAAATCAACCGCGATCGGATCCGAAACTGAAGTAGGAAGAACCGGAGGAGCCTACTCGGGCATCGAAGAGCGAAACGCGTCACCAAAAGCCCGCATCCAATCCGAAAATTCCGGCGGGGGTGGAGGCACCGACGGAGGGAGAGTAGCCACCAAAGGGGGACCCAGAGGAGCCGCAAACGGTTCCGTAACATCAGAGCGCGGTTTCTTCGACGGATAAACAAAATCCGAGGAAGAACCGGCCACAGCGTCCCGGATACCCCGCCTCTTACGAGAAGTAGCGGTAACGGAAACGGCCGATGAAGAAACGGGACGGGTATCCGATAAAAGCCCGACGGTAGGAGCTCCACGCAAACCGAATCGTGAAAACGGAACACGCACCGACGGAGAGGCGCGGTTAGTTGAAGCACCAGGATCCGACTCGGCTGCACGGGTATCCGGACCGAAATCCGGAACCGGCAAAGCCGACAAAGGAACAGAAGAACCGGTCGGTGACCGGTTCAAGTCCGGATCCACGGTAGCAACCCGAATATCCGTCGATGGATTTGTGCACCGACCAAACAAAAGACCTGACGGAACAATTGATGGCGGTGCAGAACTAAGGTCCGTTCCACCCAGAGTTGATATCTCTGGGTTTCCGGGAACCGTCCCGAGGGGAGATAACATCGCCCCCTCGACCATTCTCATGGGCTTGCCTTGCCCGCATAAATGTCCGCTGACATTTGCATCCCCGGGGTTTGCGGTGTCACCACCGCTCCCGAGGGGCATAGCTAATGAAGACTTGCTAGAATCCTTCGTCTTCTTTCTCGCGACAGAATTCGATTTCTTCTTAGAGAAACCTGCTAAGAGAAAATTAGAACTGCGAGACATATTAAACCTGCGGGAAAGAAAGATTAAACAAAGGGTACGAGCAATTATCAAAAAGAATTAAATAAACTACCAGTGACTGAAACACCCCACCGACTACCCCCGCACGCACCCGAGACCTCGGAGTGAGAACGGGAAAACGCGAAAGGGGAAAAGAACAGTTGTCGGTAAGAAAACGTTCTAGAATACTGATAAATAAATAAATTCACGGAGTGAAACTACTCTCTAACGAAAAGGAAATCGTAGAGAATAATTATAAAAGGCGAAAATGCGAACCAAAAAGCGACTAAAGAGGAAAAACTCTTCAACTTTTGGGAGCGATTTTAAGTGTAACTTATCCGTTCGGATGCGAAGAGATAAGAGGAAGAGGTTACCTTGGCAGCGCTCGGACGCAAGGGTCACGGAGGGCGCTGTTGGGCGGGGGGGTATGAGCAATTTGGCGATGTGTTTTAAGTTTCGGTGATGCAATGTTGAGGTGCAACATAGCAAAGTAGAATAGGTAGATACGTTGATTTATTGATGTAAATTATACATGCATCTCCTTTAATCAATTGTAACATTACAATATTTAGTAACATCAGATTAATTTTTATCTTACAGAAACAATCCATTGCAAGATACAATGAATTGCAGCAAGATTGGAGATATAATTTTTGTTTGACTAATTGTAAGTTTAATTTTATTTCAAAGAGCAGTGATCTAATCCTCATTCTCTCTTTATCCTAAATAAAGTCTTTAATAATTCATTTCCATCTCATTTTCTTCTAAGTTCTTATTACCTATTTAGAGCATTGTAGTATTTGTCCAAATCCTCGTTGGCAACCTCTGTTGTCTGTAAGAATCGAAGACAGAATCATTTGTTGAAATGAGTTACAATGAAAACACAGAGACACTTGTTTGTACATAAAGAGGGTTCAAAAATTCACAGAAAATAAGTCCTGAACATAACAAATTCTTAATCAATATTACAATCACATACTTGGTTTGTGGTACAGGCCCTCATTCTGTTAATAGACAAATATTTGTTAACACGGTTCACAAACCCACACAAACTGGATAGAATAGTCGAAAATGATGCCTCCGTCATAGAGCAATTTTACAAACCAAAGCAGAAGAAATTTTTCAATTCAAGTTTGATTGTAATCCATTAACAGGTTCTCAGAATATTGTGATTACAAGCTATTTCTCATATACATGTATGACCCTTTGATCTTTGACCTCATGACCCTAAAATCTACTCAGTTCATTAATTGGCTCTGCAAGATACATACATGTCTTGAGTTTGATAGTAATACATCCATCGGTTCTAATGATATTGCGATCACAAGCTATTTTTGCATACGTAATGAGCCCCATGACCTTTGACCTTGACCTCATGACCCCAAAATCTAATCAGTTCATTGCCTCAGCAAGATACATACATGTCCTGAGTTTCATGGTAATCTGTCCATCTGTTCTAATGATAATGTGATCACAACTATTTTTGCATACATAATGAGCCCTGTGACCTTTGACCTATGACTTTGTGACTCCAAAATCCAATCAATTAATTGTCTCTGCAAGATACATTCATGACCAAAGTTTGGTAGGAATCCATCAGTCAGTTCTTGAGATAACGCAATCACGAGAACGGGACGTACGGACGGACAACACGAAAACATAATGCCTCTGGCTACTTCGTAACGGAGGCATAAAAAATGTATGATTTCTTCTCCTCCAAATCAGTGATTCCATTACAAATTTTGGCTAATTTGATTTATATTTTAATAAAAAACAACAAAAAAAGAATTAAAAGACCTCTACAATGTATTCCCTAGTAGTTTTTTGTGTTGCGAAAATATATTTTTTCCCTATTTTTTCCCTATTTTCTGGAAATGCAGACTATTTTTTCCCTATTTCCTTCAAGAAAATAGGAAAAAAATAGGGCTATTTTTTTCCTATTTTCAAGTACAAACTATTTTTTCCCTATTTTTTTCACCTATACTTTTTTGCAGACTATTTTTTCCCTATTTCCTATAAGAAAACAGGAAAAAAATAGTCCTATTTTTTTCCTATTTTCAAGCACAAACTATTTTTCTCCCATTTTTTTTACCTTCAACTCATTTTTGTGGACTATTTTATTCCTATTTTTTTTAAAGAAAATAGGAAAAAAATTGTTCTATTTTTTCCTATTCTCGAGTACCAAACTATTTTTTCCCTATTTTTTCACCTTCATCTTTTTCAGACTATTTTTTGCTTATTTTCTCCAAAAAAATATGAAAAAAATAGGACTATTTTTTCCCTATTTTTTCATCTTAATCTTTTTCAGACTATTTTTTCCCTATTTTTTCACCTTAATCTTTTTCAGACTTCTTTTTACCTATTTGCGAGTACTATTTTCTTCCTATTTTTTGCACTTAAATTTTTTATGACATGATACAAATTTGTAAACTATTTTTTGTCTATTTTCTAAACTTGCATATTTTCATTGTTTATGACTGGCATCCTATTCAAAAAGCCCGCTTCTCCTGCCATTATCTCTGTTGTTCATTTTGCGACTTATTGGTGGTTTTTAGCTGTGGGGTCACATATTGAATAGTGAGCTCAAAGATGACCATAAATAAACAATGTGTAAAAAGAAAATATACGAAATTTCAATTTTGTTCCTTTATTAATATTCTTGATTTTATTTACAAACTATAGTAGTGACTAGTGCACTCAAAGATAACCATACATAAACCATGTGTAAAAAGAAAATGTACACATAGAAATTTCAACCAAAAAAAAAACCGTTTATTTCTGAAACTTAATTATATTATGATATATATATTTTTATTGTGTCTGTTGTTGAATATAATGCTACTTCATAGACATAGTAGGCCTATAGAATGTTATTTTACGTATCAATATTCCCATGTAACTGTTAGTGTTGAGGTTGTAGACTACACAACTTCTGAGTGAAGTGTAGTGAATCTCCAAGTGCAGTGTAGTGTCTGTTAGTGAATGAGTGAATGTAAACAAACGTGATTACAATATTTCCACGTAGAAATTTCAGATTTTGTACCATTACTACGTCTGTCAATTATATTGCCTTGCATGATATAATGTTTTGATGTGGTTTTAGGCTAAATTGTATCTCAAATTATTTTTCTAGGAATCAGAAAACACAACCTGCTAAAGCACCACGCAAGAAGAAGAGCAAGTCTTCCAAGTCCGAGAGTGTGTCTGCGAGGTATGTCCTTACTAAGTAGAAATCTAAATCTATTGTTGATAATTTTTTGGGTTTTTTTTATTTCATGTTTGTTAGTTAAGATCTGACATCAAAATATTAGAGTAGTTTACCTCATCATGATGCTAGAACAATAATTTGCAGGTGGCACAAATTCTACCTAGATCTACATTATTTTTCTCTTTCCTTTTTATTTTTTTCTTCAACAAATTGTTCCTTTACTATTTTCTTTTCTGTGTTTTATGTTTTATTTTATGTATGTTCACCCAATATATCTAAGAATAAAATAACTCTAATTAATTGCCTACCTGAGTGGTTTACATTTCATGCACCTTGACAGCTCTTTGATGACTCCGTTGTTTCACCATCCGTTCGTCGTCAGCCTGGCATCTTTTTTGCTATCATTTTCATTATGAAATACATAAATACTTGTACTAAGTATTAATTGCATGTTCATAAATGTACCAATGCATGATTATTCTAACCCCTAACTCACATTTCATTTATATCTTTACAGGTCCATTGAAACTAATCAAGCTACAATGTACATGTAACGTACAACCACCATTCGATGCCTGTGAACAGCATGACCAACATCTGTATCCTTTACATTAGTATTTGTTTCCATTTTATTATGTAATTCTTATGTCTAATCATTGAGATTCATAGGCAAGTACAACATGTATGTGTACACAATGAGTGCCTGCATATTGTGAAGATAAAGGACCATAAGACCATTACTTATGATACATGGTAATGATGGTATACTTTGTAAAACTATTTGAAAATAGTAGCATGTAAGTCTGTCATTTTCTTGTTTATATATCTCAATGACATGACATGTCATTGATTTTGTATAAGTGTTTCTAGATTATGATGATTGTATTAAGATTTTGACAGTTCAATTGAGATTGAGAAAAATTATGTAACATGTCAACTGTACTATAGAGCATGCATGCATTGTTGAAAAATCTGTTTTATGATTTATTTTATTTTGTTATCTTTGTAAATAACGAGAAAAAAAAAATTATTTGTCATGATTTTCTTGAGGTTTGAAAATGTGATTACATTATTAAGAGCACTTTGTCATTAAATTATAATAAAAGAGACAGAAAACAACACTCTCATGTCCAGAATACTGCTTTATTTGGTTACTAGTGAGGGAGAGAGCTTGTAATCGCCTGGCATATCCCGGCTCAGTAATAGTCCTGAAACTCACCTGAAGACTTTATTTGAACAAAAATAGAAAGCTACATTCTAGGTGGATGATATTTTTTTAAGGCGGAGGCATATAGGAGACGCAGTCGCATTTGTCTTGTTGTTTTTTTTAGAGTATAATCATAGCAAACCATGAACAACTCTATTACTACAACATGTACACTACAGTACTTAACCAAAGATTGTAAATATCAGTTAAGTTCTTTTATTTATTTGCTTATATGAACACACATACTATACTAAACTCATGTCATTGTGTTTACCTCTCGAAAATAAAGTACATGTATTTTATTTGACGCATTCCCTTTTATTCTTTTTGTTTGTTACAGTCCACTGCCATTATAACGAGGTGCTCGGGACCAAGCCAATTTCCTTGTTAAAATGAAATCATGTTATACTCAAGTTACTGAACACATTGGTTTTTTTTAAATTGGGACTGATGAGAATTGCCTGATAATAAAATCTTGGTGTATCCATGTTCGTTATAATAGGAGTGGACTGTATAACATTTTCCATATACCCATTGACTATTTTAAATGTTCTACTGAATGGATTGGACTGAAAGGATGAAGTGAATTTGGCAAACTGAGTAGGTGCATCGTTGCAGAGAAAAGAGCTGTAGGAGTAGGGTGACTATTCTACAGTGGAAACTTTTGACAATGAGGTCATGTGCAACCAAGAAATCTTAAGCCCCAAAAGCTGTTAAATTACCTTGTCATTTCAGGTATAACTGATCTCTTTATATCAAGTTTGCACTGTATGATTTAATTGAATGTACAGAGTCGTTGACTGGATGTGTGAGATGGTAGTGCTTGAGAAATCCATGAAAGTAAAGGATGAGTGATCCCCCCCCCCCTATTTCCTGACTATTTTTTTCTGATTTCCTCACTTATTTACTATTTTTTTCCTATTTCCTTACTATTTTTTTCCTATTTTCTTACTATTTTTCCCTATTTTCTTACTATTTTTTTCCTATTTTCTTACTATTTTTTTCCTATTTCCTTACTATTTTTTTTCCTATTTTCTTACTATTTTCCTCTATTTTCTTACTATTTTTTTCCTATTTCCTCACTATTTTTTTCCTATTTCCTCACTAATTTTCACTGTTCACTAGCACCTAGTTATCACTATTTTTTACTATTTTCTTCACCATTTTCTACACTATTTTTTCCCTATTTTTTTCCTATTTTCAGGTCTGAAAAATAGGAAAAAAATAGGCAAAAAATAGAAAAAATTGTTTCAACCCTATTTTTTTCCTATTTCCCAAACTATTTTTTCCCTATTTTTTCCTTTAAAAAAAAATAGTAAAAAAAAAAAAATATATATATTTACGGGACTATTTTTTTCCTATTTTTTTACGACTGGGGTTGTGACAGAAAATAATCTCAAATGCGGTAGACATTCGCTTATAGCTATTCTAACCTACTCCAAGCTAACTACGCATGATAATCCACTCACCCTACATTTAATCATCATATCATTGTAGTTCTTCTCAGCATTCTTGTACGAGTCGCTTTCTAGCTCCTTCTCTCGTCCCTGGACCTCCTTCCTCAACTCGGTAGATCTCCCATCAAGCTGATTTTTCTAGTAAAAATGAAGAAGGAAAGAAAAATGTATAAAATAAAAGAGGAAACATAACAGACTCTGAATCTGTGAAGAGATTTTGGGTAGTTCCCCGGGATCAATACCAATGAAGATTTCTACATGATAGTGTGGCACAGAGATGTTTTTTTTTAAATAAGCAAAGATTGTTTCCTCAGAGGTTTTCAATGTACATGTAAGTGTACAAAAATGAGGGAAACTAAAGAAAGGCAATTGTCTTTCAAATTAGAGAATTAAAAAAAGGAAAAAAACAACATATAAAACAGAAAAACAATGGACTTTG
Source organism: Strongylocentrotus droebachiensis (assembly GCA_035222895.1). Taxonomy (NCBI): domain Eukaryota; kingdom Metazoa; phylum Echinodermata; class Echinoidea; order Camarodonta; family Strongylocentrotidae; genus Strongylocentrotus; species Strongylocentrotus droebachiensis. The sequence continues at coordinate 68,248 of JAVYIG010001934.1, read as the reverse complement.
TGAGAAGAAGTTTTGTACGTACCTAGGACGATATCAATAAAGATTTCTACATGATAGTGTTACTCATCAGAGAGAATGTTGAAATTGGGCATTAACAGGGCATGGACTGTTTGCTATCTGAGGTTCAAATTAGGTCAGTCACCCGTGTGACCTCGTACCAAAATGGTCTAACTTATTGGCTTTTACTTAAATCTATTGGATTTTAACCTCAAAGCGCAAGTTTCCCCTTTTTTCACAAAATGAGAATGTTTTATCTGAAGGTTGGAGTTTTGTGTAACTGCACAAAGAAGCATGTTTTCAAATGTGATCGAAAACAAAATCAACTTGTTTTTAATGAATCGTAACCCTCTTGAGGATGGATGTCAGTAACATTAATTTACCCTATTTGTCCGTAACAAATGGAGGTATTTCCGGAAAACAAGACAACGCAGCATAATTTTCGCGCAAAACGTACACAAACACCCAATCACTCTTATACTGCATTCCGAACCTACCATTTTTAAGTTCAAAATAAAGATTTGCATAAAAACGTTTTTAAAAATCTGTTTGCAGTCATAGGATCTCCTCCTCGGGTACTCGCTGTTTTGAGTGAATCCATGATAATATTTAGGAAGAAAACACCTCGTTCAAGCATCGAATGGCAAATTTGAATCCACAGTCAATTTGTCAAATGGCAGAACTTGTATCCTACACACTAGTGCACACCGTACCGCCAGTACCAACCCAGGCCACTATAGGCCCGGCGTTCATCAACATCATGCACCATACCGCACTTGCAATGCACTTGCAATGCGCCTGCTGAATCACTGAAGTCTTCGCTACTTTAAATGTATTGCAGGCGCAGTGCACACGATCTTCCACCATCATGCTTCCCCCAAAACGATCCAGCGTAGTATACTAGTATCAAAACAATAATGACGGCGGCCACGTTGTTTCGGAATTAAACAAGATGGCGGCGGACGGACCATGTGCAAGCGAAAGTGGCAATCCAGTGTAGTTATATTCAGTGAACTTTTGAGTAAATGCGCTATAATGTACTTATTTATTGTTTCCCGTAACGCTGTAACAAGTGCAATAAATTAAAATGAGACAAATACGGCAAAACCGTAACGGTTGGCATCCCTGTATCTGTAAAGCATTTAGAAACATCATAGATGTATTAAGCACTATATAAAAGCGGAATATTATTATTTACCTCTTTATTAAGACCAGCTTTCTTCTTCTCCATCTTTGTCTTCTCTCTCTCGATAGTGATGAGATTATAACCACCTAGTTGCTCCTGAAGCTTCTCTATCTCACCGCTCTTCTTCTCAACTTCTTGACGGTACTCGAAGAGGCGCATGTTGTTCCCTAACTCCATCTCTTTCACCTGGAGGGACACAAGACATGCACTGATCACACATAGGTACTTTAAACAGCCTTCATCTAATGTGTTCAGCATTCAAGAGATGACCATGATATGCACTAACCCTGCATTCCATAAGATCAGTGTCTTGAAGACTACCAAATTAACAGGTCCCACATTCATAAAACCTTACTGCGCTAGTTGTCAATTAATTACATAGGCTATAGTACTTACTTGGCTTACTATTATGAATATGAGCCCTGGTAAAAGATCCTACCCATTGATTAAAGCTTGTATTATGGGAAACAAAAACAAAAGTTGCCAAAAAATTCCCATATGACGACATAGCATATCTTGATGAAGAAATTAAAGCAATAACTGAGGTAAATGGTTACCACTATAACAATATGCACAAGATCTTGAATTAAGTAGTATACTGTTATCTAGTATACTGTTTAGATAGTGGAATCGTTCCCTCTGAATGGTGTATAGGAGTGATTATCCCAATTTTTAAGAATAAAGGTGAAAACACAAATCCAGATAATTATCGTGGAATTACCTTGTTAAGTTGCCTTGGTAAACTGTTTACCTCAGTCTTGAATAAAAGAATTTCTAGCTTTCTTGATAGTAATCGTATGTTAGGTGAGGAACAAGCTGGGTTTCGTTCAACATATTCAACCATTGATCATGTGTTTGTTTTGAAGACTATTATCGATTTTTACCTACAGAAAAGGAAACGCTTATATTGTGCTTTTATAGATTATAAAAAAGCGTTTGATTTAATTGATAGAAAGTTTTTGTGGTTTAAATTGTTAAAAATAGGTGTAAATGGCAAAGTCCTAAATGTTGTTAAAAGCTTGTACAAATGTGCGAAGTCCTGTATTTCTGTCAACGGCGCAATGTCTGAATTTTTCTCGTGTAACGTAGGAGTTAGGCAAGGTGAAAACCTTTCGCCATTGCTGTTTGCTGTTTATTTAAATGACTTTCAAGAGCATATTGCCAAAATTTATCCTGGCTTGAAAATGTTAAATGAAGAAATACAAAATACCTTACAGGGTGACGAATTAGAGCTTTTTTCAAAGTTGTCTTGTTTATTGTACGCTGATGACACGATCATTTTGGCAGAAAGCCCTGACGAATTACAAGTAGCGCTGAATGCAGTACAAGGATATTGTAATACATGGCACCTAACAGTCAATGCGAGTAAAACTAAAATAATGATTTTTTCCAGAGGGAAAGTTAGGAAGTTACCAAATTTTACGTATGGTCATGCAAAAATAGATGTGGTATATGATTTTGCTTATCTCGGAGTACAGTTTAATTATAATGGTACTTTCAAAAAGGCAATGGCAAAGCAGATAGTGCAGGCTAGAAAAGCGTTATACAGTATGTTGACTAAAGCGAAGAAATTGCAGTTGTCAGTTGATATTCAATGTCATTTATTTGACCATTTGATTTTGCCTATCTTATTGTATGGTAGTGAAGTCTGGGGACATGAAGATATAAAGCAGATTGAAGTTTTCCATAGGAAATTCCTCAGAACGTTATTATCTGTAGGTTCATATACTCCAGACTGTATGGTTTATGGAGAAACTGGACAAGGTTTGATTTTGAATCATGTGAAGGGTAGAATTGTTAATTTTTGGTCAAGAATTTTGAGAGGTAAAGATAGCAAATATTCATATGTCCTTTTAAAATTCATTTCTGCCATTCATAAAGATGAACATTTGGAATTTACTTCCTTATGGTTAAAATTTATTGAAGACACATTTAATCAAGCTGGTCTATCAAATATTTGGCTAGGCCAAAATAGTGGATTTGGCTTAAATATTAATTCTTTGCTAAAACTGAGACTAAATGATATTTTTGGTCAGGAATGGAGAGATGCAGTATGGTCAAATCGCATTTGCACAAATTATAGGATATTTAAAGGCAACCATATATTTGAAAGCTATTTACTCACCCTAAATAAAACTGATGCTTTTACTCTCTGTAAGTTTCGGTGTAGATCACATAAATTACCTGTAAACAAAGGTCGGTTTGATGCGAACACACCACATTGTGATATGCAGTGCACACTCTGCCTGTCTACTGATATAGGAGATGAATTTCACTATATTTTTGTTTGTCCTTTTTTTCAAAGAGAGAGATGTTTATATTTATCAAAAAAGTGTTGTAAGTCTAAGCTCCCAAGTGCTATGCACATGGCAGAACTTTTTAATACTAGAAGCACTTCTCAGTTGAAGAATTTAGCGAGATTTACCCGCCTTATTATGTTGAAATTTAATCAAAAAACAGAGAAAGAAGATAGTTCAAGCATTTCAAGAAGTACAATTAGAGCTGAACCTACACGTACTCGTAGCGTTAGGATAGTGAAACAGCCTACTTTGTTTACTATTTAGCTTGTAAATAGACTGCATTATAGTTATCCTTTTATTATTGTCAGTTTGTCACTATCTACATTCATTGTACATGTACATGTAGATTTCTATATATAATTTGTGTTTACTAGTTGGTTCATTGTTCATGTTTGTACTTTCATACACTATATACCTATTATCGTTTTTATCTTTGTGTCATTATCTATGTATAATGTATGTGAATTGTATTCATAAGTCATGCATTTTTATTTATACTTTTATGTTTGTTTGTACTCTCATACCCCGAGAGGGGGTCAAAGAGTCAATAAAATTCTACAAATTCTACAAATCTAAAGAGGTACCAACAAACCAACCCACAAACCCAGAGTGTAGAGACCATCACCCTACATCGTTCGTTTGTTCATGCAAAGAATATCAGGGAGTACATCATCTAGATAGGAAGATCCTTATTAAGCCAACAGATTGTCTCATCATCGAGCTCACGACGTCCGGAAGCGCCGTGGGGGGATTTGTAGATCGGACAATCATCAATGACGTGATCCACAGTTTGGAACTCTTCACAGGGGCAGTTTGGTCATGATTCAGCTCAAATTTTATGTAGGAAATATTGTGTATGGCCAACTCCAGTTCTGATACGGTTTAGGTTGACCCAGGCTTTTCTTGGGAGGTCGCTGCCACTTGGTTTTGCACAGGGCTTTGGGATGAACTCCTTCAGGTTGGTAGTGGACGAATTCCACTGGTCTGACCAGCGTTTTGCTATCCAAGTGGCTCGGTGTAAAAATGTCAGAGGAAAAAATGTCAGAGGAAAAAATGTCAGAGGTAAAAATGTCAGAGGTAAAAATGTCAGAGGTAAAAATGTCAGAGGTAAAAATGTCAGAGGAAAAAATGTCAGAGGTAAAAATGTCAGAGGAAAAAATGTCAGAGGTAAAAATGTCAGAGGAAAAAATGTCAGAGGAAAAAATGTCAGAGGTAAAAATGTCAGAGGTAAAAATGTCAGAGGAAAAAATGTCAGAGGTAAAAATGTCAGAGGAAAAAATGTCAGAGGTAAAAATGTCAGAGGTATAAAAATGTCAGAGGAAAAAATGTCAGAGGTAAAAATGTCAGAGGTAAAAATATCAGAGGTAAAAATGTCAGAGGTAAAAATGTCAGAGGAAAAAATGTCAGAGGAAAAAATGTCAGAGGTATAAATGTTAGAGGTATAAATTAAAAACAAAATCATGTGGCAAGTTTGTTATGGTTACCCCCGGGTTATATATTAGGCTTATCGAAAAAGAACAGTGAGGGATATTCTGCAGTTGTTATTTCACCGCTGCTTTATTTTCCACTTTCCCAGTTAAATTTATTTACCTTTCGGCCCGAAATGGTGACTTTTTGCCCGATTATTGCCGAAGGAAGACGAGGGGGGGGGGTATTCTTCTTCTGGGGCACGGTGACCCGGCTGCTCTCCCCTTCCTCTTATATAATGCTTTGCTAATAAATCCTTCCGAACAGTGGTCAATGTTGAGGCAGAGCAGGCAGACTAATGGGACATGGTTTCTACTCCGAGTTTCGCGCCTTGCAAGCAATCATCAGGCAATTGATAGCATTCTTAAACATGATTATCCTACAACCTTGGTACAAATACCCCTAAAATAAGACTTAACTAATAAAATACAATTAGAATTACTCATGAGTAATTCTTATTATATTGTATTCAGGTATTGTATTAGTTATGTCTTATTTTGAGCGTATTTACCAAGGTTGCAGAGGAATCATGTAAGAATGCTATCTTGTCTGATGATCGCTTGCAAGGCGTGAAACTCGGAGTAGCAACCATGCATGTCCCATTAGTCTGCCTTATTCAATATTTATATACCGGTATAATATGCTTTTGTACAGCCCCAAAAATAGGATCAGATATCTATGAACCTTCCCCCCCCCCCCCCCCACTTCTCCTTCACTTTTGAAGATTGTTGGACATTTTAACTGCGTGGCAATGACTACTATTATATGTAATTTCCAATAAATGCATATTTCCGACAATTCCACTTTCTTGTGGGCTTGGTATTTTGATACTCTGAAACAAAGCAGAAAGCCATGTTATCAATGCTAAACCCATCACATTCCCGAAGTGGGCGCGTTGCAATAAAAGATTACTATTGCGGTATAAAATAGTCTGGGAAAAAATCAATAAGCAGCTTTGTTACTCCGATACAAAGCAGAAAGCCGCCGATGTTACATCAATTAAAGAGAAGGTTGAGTTCTGGGGAAAGGTGAACAATAATGTGTGAGCGTTTGTTATCATTCTTATTACCGTATGCAAGTGTGGAAGAACATCAAAGAAAAAAGTTAATCCCTGAAAATCTATTTCAAATGACTTCATATCCCAGATATGACAAGTAACAGCTTTAAAATGAGGCCCGATTTGTATGCCATATGTTTGTGTAGTCCCATATCAATATCTTTCTGTGTACAGTGCTTGTTACTTTACCAAGAAAGGGCCAACGATTTTATCATTTTGATGACTCCAAAACCTTGCACTACATACCAATACTTAGATGTTTATGCTAGATGATCAACCTTTTCTGATTGCTTCCACACCGTTTCTTTCACAATGCAATCGCAAGACCAGAACTCAACTTTATCTTTAAATGCCAACCGCACCATCACATTCCAGAGAAGCGCGCGCTTTGCAGAGGTTCGGTTTAAATTACATCGTTATTTATAATTGTCGGAGAGTTTAAAATTGGGATGAGCTTCTGGATCGAGACGGTCTTTTACTTTTTGGAGCGGGTTTTTAGTTTTCGGAGCGAGTTTTTACTTTTCGGAGCGACTTCTTGATTTTCTTATTCTTACTCCACTTCTTTTGCCGCCATGAGGTGCTAAAGCTTTAGCAGAGTTCGGGGCGCCCAACCCTTATAAATAACTTTTCGTGATTCCTTGTGATTATATGTAACTATTTGTACTAAATGCACTACTCACTTTAACACTTGACTTTTGTCGAGAGCTTTCATTTCTTCGTTTGGACTTTGTTCGTCTCTGGAACGTTACACGCGGATAGGTTGCAGGCTGCCACCGGTCACACCGGTCCGTTTCACAAACATTAACACATCAACCGATTCATAATATCAACAAATGTTAGACATTCATACATATATGCAAGCCTGATCACAACAAAATAAATTTCAAAATCTATTTTCCACATTGTATTATCCTCAGGACATGTACGAAATACAACACACAGCCATTTATACAATTTACATTATGGAAGAAAGGAATATAATAGACTAGCCCATGCAGTAGCAGTACGTCTTGACATTCTGTGTAATAAAAGCGCTGAGACATGATGACGGCACTCATTTTTTTTTGCTTGTACCTCTGATATTTTTACCTCTGACATTTTTACCTCAGACATTTTTTCCTCTGACATTTTTACCTCTGACATTTTTACGTCTGACATTTTTTCCTCTGACATCTTTTCCTCTGACATTTTTACCTCTGACATTTTTACCTCTGACATTTTTTCCTCTGACATTTTTTCCTCTGACATTTTTACCTGGCACCATCCAAGTGGCTAAGGTGGAGGGGGGCTTCTCAGGCCGCAGCTCAGCAGCCTGCGTTGCAAAGTGTCTTCTAGGGAGACGCTGTCCTTCAAAGGCAGAGGGGGAAGGAACAAGGCATTTATCTCTGTCATGCTTTTGGGCAAGCTTAGTGTACTGCGCATCTCGTCTGAACTGAGCTGGTGGTATGCCAGATAATATTGGCAGGTTGCTGACGGATGTTGCAGTGAGTGTTCCGCTGATTAGTCTCATCGCATCATTGAGGACAGCATCAACCTTGTGTACATGGGTGCTGTGGCTCCATGCAGGTGCAGCATACTCGGCAGTGGAGAAGGCAAGAGCTAGAGTGGATGTGCGAAGGGTTGTGAAATTAGCTCCCCATCCGGTCCCTGCAAGCTTCTTTAGGAGAGACACTCTGGCTTGGGTCTTTTGAGCTGTGGCTTTGGCATGCTCGTGGAAGGTGAGGCTTCGGTCAAGAGTGACACCGAGGTACTTTGGTGTTGAGACGAAGTTCAGCCTAGATCCTTCTAGTGAGATATTCAGCTCTCGGTTGGCGCATCAGTTAGCCAGGTGGATTACGGAGGATACAGTCTTTGGTATGCTTATCTTGAGATGCCATCTGTTGACGAACTTGGCTAGCATCTTCAGGTCCTTCTCCAGTGATGTTTTGATTGCCTCGAAGGAGTGGTTGTTTAACCCCAGTGTGGTGTCGTCTGCGTAGGAATACTGCATGCATTCCCCCTTGGGCATATCAGAGACATAGATGTTGAAAAGTATCGTAGTGAGGACAGAGCCTTGCGGCACACCATTGCGGAGTTTCCTCTTCCTACTACATTCGCCGTTTGATGTTTCAAGGACAAATGACCGGTCTTGTACAAGCAGCATGATAATTTTCACAATTCTTACATCTGGAATGGTCTGCAGGGTCTTGAGGTATAGGCCACGGTGCCATACTGTGTCAAATGCCGCAGTAAGGTCGATAAGCTGCACCAAACTTCTGCTTCTTCTGGAAGGCTGTCTCTATGTCGTTTACAAGCCCGACTACTTGGTCGGTGGTTGATTTACCTTTTCTGAAACCTGCCTGTGTAGTAGGTAGCTTCTCTTCGACAGTGTCAACGATTCTGGCAAGTAGCAGCCTTTCAAATTGCTTGTAGATGTGCGATAGCAGACTGATTGGACGGTAGCTCTTGGGTTCGTCTGCAGGCTTCTTGGGCTTCAGAATGGCAATAACTTTAGCGGTCTTCCATTTTGATGGAATAGTGGAAGTTATCATGCAGGTAGAGAGAAAGGCTTGTAGCCAGGAAGTAGCTTTGCGACTCATGTTCTTGAGGAACTCTGTGTGGATGTTATCATTGCCTGGTGCTTTGACGGACTTTATTGATTTCAGTGCAGTTTCAACCTCATCCAAAGTGAAGGCTTCAGACATGGAGGTTGACTCTGGAGTGGACTTGAGGAGGTTCTTTATCTCAGAGTTCACCAAGCGAGAGTGGACTTTGGCCTTAGTGGTTTTATCTTGCCACTTTCCATTGTTAACTAGGACTGAAGCGATGGAGTTTGCAGTAACAGGACACTGTTTTGGAGCGCTGCTTCGACCAGTGAGTTTGTTGATGGTAGTCCAGGCCTTGCGACTAGAGTGGGTAAAGTAGATCTCAGAGACTTCTTCTTCCCATCTAATCCTCCTCTTTTCTCCTAGTGATATCAGCAGGTCGTTCCCTACAGCTTCTCTTTCTTCAATGGTCTTGGACTTAGTGTAGGATGCATACAGACGGTCGCATTCTTTGTCCCAGCATGGAATATACGGGTGTTTCCTGCCCCTGGGGATGGAGAGTTTTGCCGCCTGATGTAACATGGAGCAGAAAGCAGAGTAGGAGTCATTCACATTGCTGGTGGAGGGGTCTGGCAGTCGAGATGTTAGCTTGTTTGTGAGTTCCTGGAACTTGGGCCAGTCCGCTTTTCTGAAATTCCATCTCTTCTTTGGTAGGTTGGAGAGTTGAAGCTTGATGTGGCTTGAGATGATGATTGGACAGTGGCCAGACCTTGGGAACTTTGGAAGGACAGTTCTTGAGCAGGTGTGTCTGATGTTTGATGAAACCAGTGACAGGTCGGGGCAGGTCCATGATTTGTGGTTCCCTGAGTAGAACGTGGGGTTGTCCTTGCTGTTATACAGTATCACTAGGTCCTGAGACTCAAGCCATTTAAAAATGAGCTTTCCAGTGTTAGGGTATCCCCAGACAGTGCTGCGACTGTTGAAATCTCCGCAGAAAAAGGAGTTCCGGGGCATCTTTGGGAAGAGCATGATTTCAACATCTACCGGTGGTGGCTTATACAAATTGCAGAAGTGGGTTCCCATAGCTTCAAAGGTGCTCCACTGTAGAGCTGAGTTCACAGAAGATCGCCCAGTGGTGGATGCTTTCATGCCTTGTTTGATGTAGGATGCAATACCATGCTTCTTGTGTGGTATGAAGCAGATCAGATCAAAACCTTCGATGTAAAGCTGTTCTTCTGTCTCACAGTGTTTTTCATGGAGACAGATAACATTGACATAATTTTCCTTTGCAATATGAGGAATCAGGTCTCGCTCTGAGAGGGTAAGGCTTTCAGCGTTGAGTTGGAGTACGCAGGTCGAGGTGTCAGCCATCATCTTGATGGCTTGTCCTGAAAAGGACACGTGCTTCCAGGAACTGCGTAGGGAGCTCTTCTGATGATAAGGGGCTAGAGATGTACTGGCGATAAGATCACGATGATAGACTTCAAAGTGTTGCTTTAGTTGACAGATGTCGTTTTGGTTGACAAGTGTCGTAACATACGTGAAGGCAGCAACATGAACCCTACATAATATGGTAAAACACTGAGTCACAGGATAGATTGAGGCTGAAGAAATTAAATTGATCTATATGAATTGAAAAGAAATAAAGTAGCATACCTTCTGATTACTGATTTTATCTGTGAGTTGTTTAATGGTAGCTGCGATTGGAATTAGATCCTTGCCCAATTTAATCAACTTCTCATGAAGGACCATAATCTTCTTATCTACATCATCCAATTTAGACTCCTTCCCATCCGTCACATACCTGATAATAAACAACACAAATACAGAGAGGTTAAGCTATGGTCACATCACCTAAAAGTAGCCTGCTCGGCGGCCGGGCGGCGAGTTTTTAGCCAATTTCGCCCAGGCACCGAGCAAGCACCGGGCACCGGGCACCGACCTAATCGAGCGTTCGCCGTCGAGCGATTTAGGTTCAACAAAATCGAAGCCGCTAGGTCAAATGCTGCTGAGCGTTCGCCGCCCGGTCGCCGCTGGGAGATCAGTTAGTCACTGGGCGGCGAGTTCAAAATCGGTCAGCAACCTTTGACCTAGCGGCTTTGGTTTTTCAACTAAATTGCTCGACGGCAAACGCTCGATTGGGTCGATGCATGACCGGGCGGCGAACACTCGTATTTTGGCGCCTCGCCGATCACCGGCCGGCTGCTGGGTTTTTTCTTAAAATTATCCGGTGGCCGGTGGGAGACCGCTCGGGTATCGGTGGGTCATTGCCGGGACGCCGCCCAAAAAAGCTCTCCAATTTCGCCCAGTTTTGACCTAAAATTGACCGGTGTCTGACAAGAAATCAACAGGGCACCACCCAGGCATCGCTGGGGCTCTACAGCCTGCTCGACTTCTCCAAAAAATCGTTGGGCGATGCCTAAATTCCAGCGGGGACCGAGCAGGCTACTAATCGGTCGGTCGCTGCTCTGATTTGTGACCATAGCTTTAGGAGCAGCAAACAAAAAAAAGGGAAAAAAAGAAAACAAAAGAAGAAATACACAGTCTTAAAAAAGTGTTCTGGTAAATTTAACAGAAATAATATTACTGTGAAAAAATCACACTTATACAACACCAAATTCTAAAATAGCTCCCATGAATAGAAAAGTATTTTAAAACACTGGTGAGGAGTACTACCCTGGGGGTTGGGGAGAGGATCAAAGGTAACAAACGTTTTCCACGGAAATGCTACGCCCAATATATACTTTATGAGGGGTTATAATAATCCTGCTGAAATCTTAACACCTATTTCGAGGTGCCTTTGACGACCAAATTATAAATAAAATTTCATCAACAATCAATGAAGGAAGACTCTGCCAAAAGTGTAGAAAGTTTTCAGAAAGTTTCTCTCAAAACAAACATGACATTAGAAATGAAAGGCCCCTAGAGAGAAGTAAATGGAAGTAGTAGATGGACTTACTTTGCAATGTTTGAAGTCCCTGCACGGATATCTCTCAGCTGTTCCTGAACCTTATCAATCTGAAAGATATATACGTACATACTTCTACAAATAATCAATTTTACAATTTCAACTATCCTAAAAAAGGTTTTATGTTGCGGGTTACCAATGAAAAAATGAGAAAGTAAAGAAAAATTCACTGGACAATATACTGTGCCATTTAATTGCACCCTCAATATAAGATTTCAATAAAACATTTAAGCAGTGGCACACAGTAATGGACTATTTATCTCCTTTGAAACAAGAAAAAGTATTATAATCATAATGGGAAAAGAGTTGATTTATGATAGAGGATTTCTTTTTGTTCTTGTACGAGAGAAAAACTGCAAAAATCATCGTGACCGACCATTCAGTTGCAAGCTGCCTTGATTCCACACATGTGTAAGCTAGAGTGGAAGAGACTCGACAACACTTTGAAATTACTATCTGTTTGCATCACTATTGCCGCGATTTCAATATAGAGTACTGAAGCTGTGACGTCATAAAAATCTATTTTTTAGAATTTCTCAATTATTTCTTCATTTCCCGAAAGAGCATCAAAAATAATGTCCAAATGTTGAAAACCAATCCTAATGGTTAGGGGCCAGAGCATATAACACTGAGTTCCCATAGGGCATATATTTATTCAAGTGGTCATATCTCAGCCAATACTTAACATATTCAATTGGTTTTCGACATTTGGACATTATTTTTGATGCTCTTTCAGAAAATGAAGACAAAATTGAGAAATTCTAAAATCAGATTTTTCATGACGTCACACTTCACCACTCTATAGTTTTGTGAATAAGGTATGAAACCTGAGCTTAGATTGTTATTATTCTGGCCATGTATAGTTGTATACTGAATTTCGATGATCATTTTTCAAAGTAAACATTTTCACAAGAAAATCAGACGGTCGTTTAAAAACATAGACATTACTAATTAATAATACTTTTACTATGATACAGTTCTTTCATCAAATCAATGCATTAAAACTTAGTTACTGTTTTCCGTGTACATCACTAGGCTCAAGCAAGTTTTACAGCAGCATGATGTCAAGTATCACTGCTATGCAGATGACATCCAGATCTACGAATCGTTCCTTCCCAATCAAAATGACGCAAGTCGGACTGTCAAACTACTCGAAGCTTGCGTCAAAGATGTGCAAACTTGGATTAACTCGAACTCACTCAAACTGAATGACAGTAAAAACTGAACTAATTTTATTTGGTTCGAAATCAAATCTTGCTAAAATACAGTCGTTCAATATATCTATATCAGATTCTGTAATCAGTCCTTCCTTGCATTGTCGTAACCTTGGTGTCATGTTAAACTCGTCTATGTCATTGTCAACTCATGTTTCTAGTATTTGTAAGTCAGTCAGATATCAACTGAGAAATCTAGGTTTTATTAGGAAATACTAAGTCGTTCAACCACAGAGAAACTTGTAAATGCTCTTATTTCATCACGCTTAGATTTCTGTAATTCTATTCTCTATCTGCTCCCTAGCACACAACTTTTTCGACTCCAGAAACTGCAAAATACTGCAGCACGTATTGTCACACTTTCTTCTCGTAAAAATCACGTCACCCCCATTTTCAAAACTCTTCACTGGCTCCTGGTATGTGACTGAAGTTGTTGTTGCTAGTTTCCATTCCTTGTATGACTCTGCTCCTTCCTATAATATCAAGTTGATCGTTAAGTATAAACCTACAAGACATCTTCGTTCATCTCAATCCTCCTTATTAGTTGTCCCTAAGACGCGCAGTTCCTGGGGGGGGATAGAGCCTTTTCTCATTCTGGTCCGTCCCTTTGGAATAAGCTGCCACTTAGTATTCGTAACTTAAAGGCCTCCATGACTTCAAAGTTGCTCTAAAAACCCATCTCTTTCTAAACAATGCTATTTAATCATGTCAATGTAGCGTAATAATTTGTGTTGTTTTAGTTTACTTTATTTTAGTTAAGAAAGTTATATGTTTGTGATAGTAATATGTACAGCGCCATGAGCATCAGAGCCTGGCGGATTTTGGCGATATATAAATATCCGTATTATTATTACTATTATTTAACTATATAAATGCTTTCTTTTTGAATGGGTAATTATAAAGCAGGAATCCCAATACCTTAATCAAAGATATATTAGACAGAAAGCCTACTTAATAAACTCAATAAACTGTATCCATTTATGAATTAATGAAGAAGTAGCCCCAGAAAAGAGACCCCAGAAATGTTTGTGATAGTAATATGTACAGCGCCATGAGCATCAGAGCCTGGCGGATTTTGGCGATATATAAATATCCGTATTATTATTACTATTATTTAACTATATAAATGCTTTCTTTTTGAATGGGTAATTATAAAGCAGGAATCTCAATACCTTAATCAAAGATATATTAGACAGAAAGCCTACTTAATAAACTCAATAAACTGTATCCATTTATGAATTAATGAAAAAGTAGCCCCAGAAAAGAGACCCCCAGAAATGGAGAAAAAAAAACCCAGAAAGTTGAAAGGCTTGTTCTTTTATGAAGTGGTAAACTGCGGTTGTTTCTTTAATACATGTAAGAGAATGGCAACTGCGCGCAACAAAAGTCCTACAGTGTATTATATTCATTGAGTTCTGTGTTATAAGATACAGAAATGTGAAGCGTTTTTAATACATTCACATCACCCTAAAATAAAAACTGCGTCATATCTGAACAAGGCTTTAGAAAAGTGCTCCAGACTTGATAATCAAATTAAATGAAATGTATAATACATACCTTCTCTCTGATTGCTTTGATTTCCCTCTCTTTCTTCTGAATGATAGCTGCTTTATCTTGATCTAGCTTCTGAAGCTTGTCCTACCCAGATGAAGATAAATCACACAAGTCAAGTATAGAACATGGTAAAAATACAGGTTTTTCTCTGCATTTCGAAACATCAGAGATTATTGACTTTCTGATGACATACATATAAACATCTCCTGGTGTAGTGAAAATAACCTGCTTAATTACAACATCCAGAGAGCCTGGTCAGTCAGGTAATAATAATAACAATAATTTTGTTTACCCAGGGAAGCCTCATCAGCATAAATGCTGTCCTTCCTGCAATTGATATTATTCTAGCAATTACCAGGTACCCATTTACGTCTGGGTGGAGATCGAGTGCCAAATATGGATTAATGTCTTCCTAAAATACATTAGTGCTGGGCTGGGATTCAAACCCTCAACCCTTGGTTTGAGAGTCATGTGAATGAACCACTATACCACGATACATCCACATAGGTGATACACCTGTCGCTAGAAACACTACAAAGATCTTACAATCGGAATCTTGGGATGTGGTAATGAAAATACCCAAGTAAACCAAACCAATTTAATGATTGTTCTGACCAACGTCATTCTATTCAACATGTCTGCTATTCCTGGGTTCGCTTCACACATAAATATATGCAATTTCCCTTTTGGCTGCTAGTATATCTGACTATTGCATTGCTATTACCAGCATTCTGGTGGTTTTTCACTTTTGTATTCATGTAATTTCATTCTTGGGTGCCATTATAGTCAGATATGTGTGCTTTACAAATCTTAAATTATTATTATTACTATCATTACGCACAACAATTAGACTGGATAGTAAGCAGCTTTAATACAAACTAATTATTCAGAGTCTACTTTTCAAATCTCACATAGTGCTTAAGGTGCTTGGACACACTATAAAATTACCTTGATCGGTCTCTGTTCTTGTCTGGAATTCTATTATGAGAGGAAAAAGGGAAAGAAAATGGGAGGGTAAACAATAACAAATATATATCATAATAATAATATACTGGCTATAAACATTCTCTACTGTCTCCAAAGAAATGGATTATTATTCAAATAATGCTGGATTGTGAATTGTGAATTGTCAGAAGTATATATAGAACTTAGCTGAAGGTATATAGTTAATCATCACCATCATCTTCACAGGTTATCAATACCAATACTCTTACACTACCACTAAAATCAGTGAGCAATTAATCTTATACCAGTATTGCCCTTTCAAAACCTTAATTATCACAGACAAGCTGTTGATATGTACATGTACTTATTGCAGTATCTCATTGAATTGAATTGATAATGGTTTTATTGAGAATAAAAGAACAACAATGTATCGCAGCCTACAAATGTAAAATACAATAAATAAACAAATTCATATCAAATAACATCAAATTAATGAACTGAACTTGAATGAGTGAATTGTTAAAAATAAAAATTTAACTTAAAAATTCTTATTTCTTATTATTTGATCTCCCTAACTCATCTTTAAACAACAACTCTCTCTTTTACTGACACGTCTCTCTATCTTCTATTTGGGGCCGGTAGGGCATTAGCTCATATACTTAAAGGTAATACAAAGTTTTGGGAAATTTTGAAAATTGGGTGGAAAGTAATTCTTTGCAATTTTGATATATTTGGATGCCCCTGTGGATGTATTATAAGCACTAGAAAATTTCACACCTAAAACACTTCTGTTTTTGAGAAAAATTGAATATAAAAATTTAGCAGTGCTCCCAGTAATTTTTGATAAATTTCAAATAGCGCCTATGGCCGACCGTACAATGGTAGCTGCGACCATGAAAGTCTCAGAATATAGTTGTGATATATAATTTCCAAACAGGAATAGTTAATCGGTCGATTACATTGTTTTAAAGCTTAATTAATATCTTGACCTTGAGAGGGAGTTATACAACATAGAGAGTTTATTATTTACAATTTCATAACTTTAGACTCGATATCAACCGCGACAACGATCACTGAATATTGTAGGGTCGCATATATGCTTCCGATATGTTCATTTGAACCAAATTCATGACCCCATACCAAAACTTTGTATTACCTTTAAAGGGATCCGGTAACTTTGTCTCAGATTCTGAAACAAAATTCTGAATTTAGCTGCAATAATAATTATAAACCTTTAAGTCAGTCAGGAACCCCATGACTTTTACAAGCCGATCGCCTGTCTGATTATCAAGATAATTATGATTAAAAATTAAAACCAAATTTTGCGTTTGCCTAACGGTTTTCATAACACTACAGTCTATCAGGGAAAACGAGGATGGTAAAACCGGTCACTCAAAGATTTTTATTTTTTTGAGGCACTTATTGATCATTTTGAAGGGCAATTTTTTTTTAGGGCTTCAATATTACACCATATCACAGAAACTGATAACGCGTAGGGCCGTGAATCTCAGATTTAAAATTGTTAAACGATCCCTTTAAATCACAGAGTTAACACCCTTCTGGCTCTGAACAGACTACCGGTATATATTCTGTAACTTAGTTTAAAGATGCATCATCATCATCACCACTACCACCACCACCATGACCACCATCATCATGATCATTATCATCCCTACCCCCACAATTACCACTACCACCACCATCATCACCACTACCACCACTTCATATTTCATATCCTCCTACCTCTATTTCTCTTTGGAACGTTCTGCTGTTTGTACTCAGTTCTGCTTGCTCACTCTCTAGCTTCTCTCTCTTCTGAAGCTTAGCAGATAGACGTAGTGTCTCACTGGTGATGCTATTGATGCTGATCCTCATCATGTTCACATTGTCAACATGTTCCTGTCTCTGACGCTGCTTCAAATCTAGGGTACTCCTCACTGTATTCCTAAAATGAAGAAAAAAAAAGAAGAAAATGACTCTGCTTACTCATTCATTAATTCATTCATTATTGAAATTAGAATGACCATCATTGCAACTAACATTGAGTAAAAAATAACCAATGTCCTTTGCACATCATGAAACAATTCATTACATGCCTGTGCATTACTGAGAAATCATATAATGATGCTAAGTACTTGTGGGTGAAGTGTAGAAAGAAAGGTTCAGATGAGTTTAATGCAGATCATTTAATAACAAATGAGTGCTTACTTGGCAGATACTGGTGCTATTATTAAAACAAAAAAAATGTGACTCACAATTTGATCTTGACTTCTTCTATCTCGGTGTTGACTTGTTGAAGAGTTCTGCTGATATCTGAGAAGAGAGAGACACACACACATACAGACATGAATACCAAAGGTCAGATTATATATTAATGTCTTTTGCAACAAATCAGTAAAATATCTTTGGCAGTCATCCTTCAAAAAAACACCTGACATATTTTTTCCAGGCTTCCAAAAGATACTACAATGTAATACAAATCTAGTTACTTGGTTAAATAAATTAATATTATTTGCTGAATAATCTCTTATGCCCATTTCAATGTAATACAGAAAGACACACGCACACAATTAGTTACATAAATAGTTTTAGAAAGTGGTGAAAATGCAAAATTTTAGACAAGGAATACATTATAATTACAAGCACATTATGCCAATCTTGTAATCATGATCTAATTCGCACACTAACCTACATATAAAATAGTTGGCAAAAAATAACAGCATAGTAGGAAGAGGAGATTCACATTATTGCTAATCTAAGTATCTCATCGTAACAGTGATAATAATCATAGCCTTCTTTTAAATGTCCAATACCGTATTTTCCGGCGTAAAGGCCGCAGTATTTTCGGGTGAGAAAAAATCAAAAAGTCGGGGTGCGGCGTATACGCAACAACAACAAAATTCAGCGGTCAAAACATCACGTCCATTTGCACGTATGGGACTATAGGAACGGTAGCATGACTAGACAACGGTACAGGACAATTCTAGAATAACTCCACACAACTTACCCACAATTTTATGTTGCATAGTTGACATGAAGACGAAAAAAATTATTTTTCTAAAAAAATCTGCCGATAGATCTAGATCTAAGTCCGTACCATTGCATCGCCAAAAAGTAAACAAAGGGACAGGCCGTTACTTACGGAGCTAGCTGCCGCGCAACGCAACTGCGCAGGTCGAAAAATGCTATTTCGGATTACACCGCACATCGAGGAAGGGGTATTGTAGGATACCAAATCTGCGTACGATACAGTACTAGCTTAAAAGTCGATGAAGATCTGCTAAATTATGATCATTTTTGAGGTTAACTTCTTGTTGATTTATAAGAATATTGATGAATTGGTATAGTTTGTAAAAAAAAAAAGAGTGTTCTACAAGAAAATTACGATCTTTTTGTTTGGTCCGTTTTTTTTTTCTCTTTTTTTTTAGTTTTTTTTTTTTTTTTTTTTTTTTTTTCCTCTACGAAATGTCAAAGTTGGGGGTGCGGCCTATACGGCGGTGCGGCCTTTACGCCGGCAAATACGGTAGTCTACAGCCACCAGGCAAATGAAATACAATTAACAAAATTATTAATTTCATTCATTTTGTTGAATACTTTTAGATGTAAGCTTTAATATATGTCACATTCTCAAGAAACATATATTGGGAAAAATAAGTTTTTTTTAATATTCAATTTTGATTGTAATCCATTAACAGGTTCTCAGAATATCGTGATTAAAAGCTATTTTTCATATACATGGCTCTGCAAGATAAATACATGTCCCGAGTTTGATAGTAATCCATCTCTCAGTTCTAATGATAATGCGTTCACAAGCTATTTATAAGCATACATAATGGGCCCCATGACCTTTGACCTCATGACCCTAAAATCTAATCGGTTAATTGGCTCTGCAAGATACATAAACATGTTGAGTTTGATGGTAATCTGTCTATCAGTTCGCAAGATAATGCGATCACAAGCTATTTTTGAATACATAATAAGCCCCACGACTTTTGACCTTTGATCTCATTACCCAAGAATCTAGTCAAATCATTGGCTCTGCAAGATACGTACATGTTTTGAGTTTGATGGTAATCCGTCCATCAGTTCTAGTGATAGTGTGATCACGAACTGTTTTTGCATACATAATGAGCCCTGTGACATTTGACCTTTGACCTTTTACCTTGTGACCCCAAAATCTATTCAGTTCATTGGCTCTACAAGATGCCCCAAGTTTGGCTGGAAACCTTTTGATCGGTTCTTGAGATAACACGATCACAAGCTATTTTTGCATACATAATAAACCCTGTGACCTTTGACCTTGGACCTTGTGACCCCCAAAATGTAATGAGTTCATCAGCTTTGCAAGATACATACATAACCCAACTTTGGCGATAATCCATCAATCGGTTCTTGAGATAACGCAATTACGAGAACGGGACGTACGGACTTATAGACGGACGGACGGATGGACAGAGGGACAACCGGAAAACATAATGCCTTTGGCTACATTGTAGCGGAAGCATAACTAGATTGATGTTCGACTGCACGCAGTCGAAAATAGTGCCACTGCCATAGTGCAATTTAAAAATACCAAAACAGAAGCAATTTTGAAAATTCAAGTTTGATTGTAATCCATTAACAGGTTCTCAGAATATCGTGATTAAAAGCTTTTTTTCAAATACATGTATGACCCTTTGAACTTTGAACCCATGACCCTAAAATTTAATCAGTTCATTGTCTCTGCAAGATATATACATGATCTGAGTTTGATAGTAATCCATCCATCAGTATTGACAATGCATTCACATGCTATTTTTGCATACATAATAAACCCCATGACCTTTGACCCAAAAATCTAATCAGTTCATTGGCTCTGCAAGATACATACATGACCCAAGTTTGGCGGTAATCTATCAATCGGTTCTTGAGATAACGCGATCACGAGAACGGGACGTACCTACGGACAACCAGAAAACATAATGACTCCGGCTACTTTGTAGTTGAGGCATAAAAAATACAAAACATGTTAATGGTATGAATAATTTCTTCTTTAACTGTTATTAAATTCTTGTATGAATTGCCTATACAGAATTTTATTTACCAGATCCCGAGAAAAACTTGGCCTGTTCTCCAATCTTGCGTTCTAGGTCTCGGAGCTCTGTGAGGGTCTTCTCCAGTATCTGGATATCTGGTTTCATATCCCTTGCCATCAATTTATCAGCCTGCAACACACCTAAGTTCTGTTCTGCCTACAGAGAAAAAAGAGACAGATGGATGAAATTACAAAATGACAGAGAGGTGAAAGAGAGGAAGGACAGAGTATTCATACAAAAAATAGAGATAGAGTGAGAGAGAGAGAGAGAGTAGGATGAAAGAGAACTTTTTTAAATAGAGATATACAAATGGATTAAATTAAAGGTAGAGATAGTATGCATATAGAGAATGAGAAGATGTTCAGAGAGATATGAAAAGTCTTTCATTCAAGACAAATGAGGATCGACCAAAGACCAAATTGATTGCAGTTGAGAGGCACAGGATTTGAAGGAAGAAATGATTACTGTAAATCCCCATGTATAAGACGCACCTCTATTTTTTAGACACGGAAGAGAAGAAAACTAGATGGAACTTCGACTGCGCGCAGTCGAAAATGATGCCTCCGTCATAGAGCAATTTTACAAACCAAAACAGAAGAAATTTTTCAAATTCAAGTTCAATTGTAATCCATTAACAGGTTCTCAGAATATCCTGATTACAAGCAATTTCTCATATACATATATGACCCTTTGATCTTTGACCTCATGACCCTAAAATCTACTCAGTTCATTGGCTCTGCAAGATGTCCCGAGTTAAATAGTAATCCATCTGTCAGTTCTAATGAGAATGCGTTCACAAGCTATTTTTGCATACATAATGATCCCATGACCTTTGACCTCTTGACCCAAGAATCTACTGAATTCATTGGCTCTGCAAGATACATACATGATCTAAGTTTGGCAGGAATCCATCAATCTGTTCTAATGATAATGCAATCACAAGCTATTTTTGCATACATATTGAGCCGAATGACCTTTGACCTTGACCTCATGACCCCCAAAATCTAATCAGTTCATCGGCTCTACAAGTAACCTACATGATCTAAGTTTGACAGGAATCCATCAATCGGTTCTTGAGATAACGCGATCACAAGCTGTTTTTACATACATAATGAGCCATGTGACCTTTGACCTTTGACCTCGTGACCCCAAAATCTAATCACTTCATTGGCTCTGCAAAATACATACATGACCAAAGTTTGGCAGGAATCCATCGGTCGGTTCTTCAGATAACGCGATCACGAGAACAGGACGTACGGACGGACGGACGGACGGACAACCCGAAAACATAATGCCTCCGGCTACTACGTAACGGAGGCATAAAAATGTTCTAAAACTAATACCTAGCCCTTTTTGGTGATTTTACTCACACAAAGTTGCTAAATATTGATTTTCAAGACATCACAACACATCACTTTTTCATGAAAAATTGGCTTCTATTAAGAGAATTCTTGATACCTTTTTGGCTTTCTCAGCGAGTGTTGGATGGCCGCCGTACTGCACAGCACTTGCTATGATAAATCATATTTACGCCAAGAGATAGTGCTGCTCAGTAATAAACTTTTCTTTTTTTGCAGACTCCGTAGGCAGCAAGCCAGGTCCGTGTTTAAAAACCCGTGCAGGGAAGGACCTTCATTTTATTGCAAGCCTCAGTTGAAGGTGCTGATTTGTGCTTTTGAATAATAGTTGTTTTTTAAAACTAATGGCAGACAAATTTTCCTCCGAATCCAAATAGAAATCCGGACATAGGCAGCTAGTGTGGTTCTAGTTTCCGAGTGGTGGGTCGACACAAGTCTTTCGTCTTCTTTGTGCATGGCTGCTCGTCAACTAAACGAAGTTAAGTCTTTTGTCAACTCTGTTGATACGGCAGGCAGCCAGTGAAAATGAACTCATTTAATCAAATTGTGGAAATGCAAGCATTACTTTAAACAAACAGAACTTTGTTATTCCTGGCTCATTTTTCCTGATTGAGGTGTCATATGAAAGGGCAGAAAATTAACTTTCTAGAAATGTGATTTTCTCTTTGAAATTCAGATACCGCCCGTCAGTTGACTTTTTGGTACCCTCTCTTCAAATTGTTTTTAATCACTCATGCATGAAATATGCATCATATGAGTTGCATCAAATGAAAAAGGAGGATCTAAGCTTTACAAATATGTGTCATTTATTAATCATAATTGTGATTAAGTTATGATAAAACATTGATAGTTCTCGGTTTCGTTTTTTCTGGGACGCACTGTATAATAACCTGACTTTCAAATTTTTCCCATGGAAAAAAGGTGCGTCTTATACACAGGGAGTTACGGTGTATCACTATCATATGGAGACATGTCATGGTGTAAAGGCTACATCATCTGAGTTGAATCATTAAGGCTTGTTCATATATCACACACACAAAAAAAAAACACATGCCACAGTAATTTTATGTGTAAATGAATCTCAACTGTGTGCAACAAAGGTCCTGCGCATATTCACTGAGCTCCGTGTTTTAAGACACAGATATGTGATGCGCATTAAACTTTGTGTCCTCATAAAACAACCGCTGCGGTTTTGCCCGCGTCATATCTGAACCAAGCTTTACACATGCATACGACATATGATTACTATATCAAAACTTACCTCACTAATGGTTGCATTGAGTTTTTCAATATCAGCATTGACAGCAGATAGCTGCAGTTTGAAGTCTGGGATCTCTCGCTCGGACAGCTTCTTTGCCTGGAGAGAGAGAGAGAGAGAGAGAGAGAGAGAGTAGCAAAGTGGATTCAGATAACGGTTTCTTTTTTATCATCTTAAAAATATTTAAGATAAAAAGGAAGAATTTTGTCAATTAGTATTTTGTATTATCCTCACATGTTGATCACAATCTGTGCTATTATATGTTACATGTATTTTTAAAGGGAACAATACCAAACTTACAGCATCCTTAATTGGTCTGAGTACCAACAGACGATCAGATTGTTCCCTCTGCTGCGTAATGGTACGTTCCTTTTCTGCTAGCTTGCTTGGAGCCAGGCGAAGTTCGTCTTGCAGCTAGAGGTGTAAAAAAAAGAACAAACTAAATGAGAAGTAGCCTGAAAGGACAACTTCAACTTTTCAAAAATCACAAACAAATTTAGTAGAGTAGAGTAGAGAGAAGAAGGTGTACACCATTTATTCCCAAGAAGAAATTAGTATAAAAATGATCGTCAAAAGATTTCCTTCAATGTGTATGTATGTGCCTCTGTTTCTGCAAAACTGTATCCCTGACACTAGGTTCAAACTGGGTCTAAATTAATTGCACATAAAAAAAAAACATCAATAAACATGACCAAAAAAACAAGAAAAATACTGACAGAGCCCTGAAATGTTGCTCTGTAAAAATTGACCTAGACCAAAAACTGTAACAGTTATATTTTGTAGCATTTAATATTTAATTTCTATTTGATGGTTTTACCTTTTTTAACTTCTCCCTGGGTTCTACTATTACGTTGTACTATTCCATTTTGATGATTCTTATTTGTTCTTTATTTATGATGTCACTTATGTTCTGATCTATTAAACTTGATTTTTTTTCTAGTAAAATCAGTGCAACTCAGGATCTGATGTAGTTAAGACATCATTTTATTTTTGTCTCTTTTAATTAGACTAAGCTGTTTATTTTTGGAGTGCAAGATTTTATAAGTTGATTTTAGCATGAGTGACCATATGGTAGGATTGCTCCCCAGGGAGTGAAGATGATGCAAATTGTGCATGAATGAATCCGATGACCAGGGTAATAATATCTGTAAAGCGCTTAGAGACATTCCGTATTAAGCGCTATATAACTCAAAATTATTATTATTATATTACAGAGAACAAAATTCATAAGTTTACACAACATTGGGTTTAGCATTAAGCTTTAGACCTTACCTCTTGAACGAGTTCCTGGACCTCTACTCCTGAATCAAAGCCACGGTGACAGAGAGGACAGAGCGCATCAGTTTGTTGTAAGGATTGGATGTATCGATCAAACAGATGCTTGATATCCGTCAATTCTCCACACTCTCTGGAATCATCACAAAAACAGCATTAATGTTGAAATTATGTTAAGTGTGACAAGCCAAAAAATTCTTTAAAAAACGAAATTATTGACTTCTGGCTTGTTTCCTGAAGAGGTATATTTCATTTTCTTCTTTTCACATACCAATACACTTTTAAAGTACTAGGATAAATCTGTTTATGTCATCAGATACCAAAATCTTTCAAATCAAAGATAGATTAACAAGATTCTATATCATGCCATAATTATGATAGCATAAACTCATGAAATGCAGCCATCATTAAAATATTGTTTGCAAATTTTCATGGCAAATGAGCAACATAGTGGCTGTCATCACTAAATATCAGCAGCAGGACAAATCATTCAGTTCAAGGTTTTCTATTGGATGGTGAAGATGGTAGTAACAACGAGACATCATGTACTCACTTCTGAAGACTGTTGATAGATTGTGTGATTTGTTGAATAGATTCATCGATATCTTGACTCCCACAAGCCGACATCAGCTGATCTGTGTTGCTTCTCAATTCATCTTCTTTCTTCTTCAATTGGTCCCTGAAAGACAGAAGAGTTAATAAATTGGATAACTTATAAAAAGAAAAATCCTTTACAAAGCAAATATAAAAGCACATCAAATAACAGAAAACAGAATAGCATACAACATCCTGTAGCAATAATCAAACCTCTTCAGTATTTGTAGAGCCACTATAGTAGTTCTAAACTCTCAAATGAACATTTTGTTTTCATTTACTCATTAGCATATGTATGCTTTCCAAATCTTTGATATGACAGCATCCCTCACTAAAATGTATCTGCAAGGAAATTAGAAGGTCTCAAATTAATGTTTTGTTATCAATTACTCATTGGCATTTGTATGCTTTCCAAATCTTTGACAATGACAGCATCCCTTTAATACTAAAATGTATTTACAAGGAAATAGAAGGTCACATATGTACCGTTAGATATCAAAGAGAAAGATAAAGTACTCACATGATTGTTTTCTTGTTGGCCTGCTTAGCTGAGAGATCCATCCTGGCGTCCTGAAGTTTATCTTTGCATCTCTGAACCTCTTCAGTCTTCTCACTAGAATTAATCAAATTCAATTCAAACGATCATTTCACCAGCTCAACTTTGCAGACTTTTGAAAGATAATTACTTGTAAAAGTTAAAGTTTGGCAATCATCCGTAACTTTCACAAAACTGTAATAAGTATTAAGCAGCATGCTCTTGATCTTAAAAACAAATCACTGTACTTGTATTCTTTCTGTATAGTTTGTATTGGAGACAAGTTTAAAGAGCACAATGCTGGCTTGATAAATGTGATGCACAAAAATAATAGATAAAGTAATCAACTACATGCATTCTTTTCTTGCTCCAGTAGATAAACAGGATTGTACAAATTATGATTACTTTTTTAATGGAAAATCAATGCTCAACAAGATTTCATACACCATAGCATGAACATAAAAAAAATGAAATGATATCAGAAGCAGCATATAAAGAAAATATTTCCACATTTTCTGAGTGATCATAAAGTAATTTTAGTCAGTAGTCAAGCACATTATTATAAAGAAAACTAAGAATAAATCTCTTACACAAGGTAATTGGAGAGCTTGGTTCTAATGTTCTCTGATGGGAAGTGACCAAGAAGATGCAACATTTCTTCCTCACGCTTTCCTCTCCTATCGGGTTACAACAAAAAAACATGAATTAAATGGTGTATTTTTATTTTAAAATAACAGCTAAAAAACACTTATATAAGCAGTTAAATGACTGAATTGTTAAAAATGTCACTGATAAAGAAATGGTGATTACATTAATAAGAGAATTAGAGAAAGAGAGAGAATACAGAAAGAAGAGAAGAGAGAATTTAAATGGGAGGGGAAGAAGGGAAAGTTGAGAAGGGGGAGAGGAAGAGAGAGAAGGAGAGGGAGAGAGAGAGAGAGAGAGAGAGAGAGGTGGGGTGAATGGGGGGGGGGGTGAATGAGGAAAAAAGAGGAAGAGCCACAGAATATTAAAGGATATATGAAATACATTCTAGGTTGATTTCACATGTGATATATTTACATATATTTACATAACAAGGATCTATGAATCAATGAATTTATTCTTTGATTCAATTTAGAAGAGAGAGGGAAACAGAACAAAAACAGCAGTTATAGGCATAGGGAAAGTATGGGGCTAGAAGCCGACATTTAAAAACAATATTTAGAGAAGCATTATGTCAGAAAACTAAACTGGTAAAATATCTTACATAACTCATAATTTGGTTGTACTGACAATAATAAGCTGATAACTTACAGGTTTCTTGTCTCATTTTCTTTGGTAGTCTTCTCTTTCTGCATCATCTCAAGTTTAGCTCTAGCCTGTGACTGAGATGAGATGGTTGTCAACTCATTCCTGTGGGGAAATAAATCATAGCATTAGCATCATCTGGGAAAACATGTAGCTGGATATATAAAAGTATCTGGATATTTTCCTTATTGCAACACCCAGGCATTAAATGGATATCCGGAGGGATGCAAAAATCAATCAATCAAGCTCACTCTCCTGCAAGATAAACATCCCGAAATGTACTTCTAGTATAATTGTCTTAAATCTGTAGCTCAATGCATCAATATTTGTTGTCTCAATGCATCAATATTTGTTGTCTCAGATGTCTCAATTTTTGTGGTCTAAGATATATCAATTATTGTGATCCTTATCTAATGTCTTTCTTACTTTAGCTGCTCAATATATTTTATCTGTACATAGTTTCTAAGACATGTGGATTTAAGCAAAGACAGTTGGAGATATTGGCTTGTTCTAAGGAGATATTTGCTTGGTCTACGGAGATATTGGCTTGGTCTAAGGAGATATTGGCTTGGTCTAAGGAGATATTGGCTTGTTCTAAGGAGATATTGGCTTGGTCTAAGGAGATATTGGCTTGTTCTAAGGTGACTTACGTGAGATCAGACATCCTCTTATCATACTGCTTTGCTTCTCTCTGTAAAGAATCAATCTCTTGTTTGACGTCATCAACATTGAGACTGCCCTCTAACTGGCTGAGCTCACTCTCCTGAAACATAAACATCACAAGATGCATAATTCTCAATTTTTGATGCTATCACCTGTAGCTCAATACATAAATAGATTTGATTTGATTTGATTTATTGGTTTCTGCATCTTTTTTTTTAATAAAGCAGTAATTGTTCTGTACAGAACATTATTCCTTATTAAACATTAATCAAAATGCTTTATGTATGATGTACAGCATATCAAGTAGAATATACTGTTACAAGTGAAAAGAATAAATTCATCAAAAATATGCTATTTATCAGTTGGAGAAAAAAATTCATCCATTCATATAGTGTCTGTCTTTATGTGCATATTTCCCAAGCTAGTGGTATGTAACGTAAAAACCACAAGACACTCCTATTTTGGAGTTTTGATTAGATTTTGATGTTGTTGTATATATTGTGTAATTGCGAACAATAGCCAATTCAGGTATCAACAGATAATTGTTGACAGCTGGTCACATCAGCAGTCCCTATAAAGAGAGTCCCAAATAGGCCAATCACTAATCTATGTTTAACAAAATGATTGACAATCATAAATGACCAAGTGGACTTACAGCTCCTTTTTTCTCTTTCTCCAGCTCCTTGAGTCTCTGTGAACTCGATCCCATCGTGCTTAGCTCTCCCTTGATCTCTCGGAGCTTAGAGGAATTATCATTCTGCCATCGGGGAAGCAAAAAAAGGTGTAAAAATAAATAGTTGCTAAGTTCAACCATTATCATTTACTGACATCATGACGTAGACTTATGATATAATGTAATACTTCATTGTCTTTATGACAGTTGAACTACAAGCTTTCGGTTCTTCTTAGGAATGGTTTGTTGCATATCAAAAGGTCTTTGCAGACCTTTCCTGTTTCATAAGAAATGAAGAACAGTTGATGGGTAACACTAATTTTATACACAACTGAGCATTCAAAAAAAATAAAAAATAAACAAAGGGTACTTAGCTAGCTACTACAGCACACACATTTTGTTTCCATCCCACTTTATGCCACAATGCAAAAAACTAATTTACAGTGGTTTAGATTTCAACATATGTTAACAAAATGTCAAAGAAATCTGATGAACAGACTTGGATAGTAGCCAATATGGACATTAAGTCAGAGAGAAAGAGAAAGAAGGAGGGGGAGATAGATGGAGTATAGAAAAAAAGAAAAAGAGAGAGAGAGAGAGAGAGAGAGGAGGGAGGGATAGATCGAGTAGAGAAAGAAAGAGAGAGAGAGAGAGAGTGAGAGAAAGAGAGAGAGAAAAAGAGAGAGAAAGAGAAAAAGAAAGAGAGAGGGATACATCAAGTAGAGAAAGAGAGAGAGAAAACTCACAATGGTAGCCATCTTCATTTTAATGGTTGTCTCTAGACCTGTGTAGGTAGCTCTGAGATCCTGTGACTGTTTCTCAACCCCCTTCTCTCTCTCTTCATGCTGCTTCTTGATCCTCTCTGCTTCCCCTCTCTGAGCCTCCATCCATTCCTTTGTCTCCTCCATGAAATCACCCGCCCTGCTGGAGGTAAACTCTCCCTTCTTACTGTAACCAAGGAGATGAAGCTGGTTCGCTAGGCCACGCATTCTACGGTCTCGTTGACGGATTGTCTCTTGTTGTTCCTGCAAAGCAGGAATGAAAAGAAACTTGTAATTCCAAGATATATTAAATAACAAGCCTATAAAGACTTTGCCTGCCATGTCCACAAGAAGTTCATAGCAAATAATCAGCGCAAGCAGAGTGGTAAAGTACATATGCATTACAAACTTCATGATTATAAACTATATACAACAAACATGTTGTTTGAAATATCAATGCTGCCGATGCATGCATTCACAGACATGATTACTCCCGGCTATGCCACTGGCAGCCATTACTAACCTGCAGTGCATTATCAGGAACAAATCAAGCCAGATACTCACTTACATGTACTTCACATGGCCTAGTTCAGATAGAAAATGTTCATTTCAAGGTGTAAACAGTGAAACAATATTTGAGCAAGAGAAATTTTAATTGAAATTGCTGCACTAGTGTTCTCAAAGACATATGTTCAGAAGATAGCCACACCAACAACAAAAAAACAAAAACAAAATACAAACAAAATGAACACTTGTGATGATAATAATTACCCGAGCTGCTTGTTGAAGAACTCCTTGTATGACGAGTAGCTTTGATCTTTCACTTGTTGTCCTCTGCACTGACTCCTGAAGTATCCTCTTCTTACCCTCCTTCTGTGGAAAGAGGTATAAGATCTCTTTAGAATCACGGAAGGAACTCTTTAATCATCTTCCATTCTGAATCTTCTTTTTCTGTCTGTATGTTCAAGTCTGTACATAATCTAAAGTTATGCACTTACACAAAGAGAAGCACCATGCTATAAAAAAGATCTTCCATAATTTTATGTCAGAGAGAATTCTATTAATCTCTTCAGTGCCACTGGCAGCCAATCCTGTCCTAACTTCTATTTTTTGTTGTTGAACAGTATGTCTGGACTTAAATTGTCCACATTTTTCTTCCTCAAACATAATCATATCAGTATATATCCATGAGAGACACTGGAATCTAAATTTTTCACTTAAGCAAAGCATTGTAAGTCAAAACGTTGCTCTAGAAAGTTAATTTATCCATGAAAGATATTTCATGCCAACTTTTTCACTGAAACCAGGCAAGGCATAAGAAGTCGAAATGTCACTCTAGAAAGATCAATTACGACGATATGGCAAGCCATTTTATCATTTATTCCTATTTCTTGATATCAAGAAATGAATTCTTGATATCAAGAATTGTTATAGTGAATGATTTCGAGCTCGAAAGTATTGCAAGAATTCATTTGGATATCAAGCTCAAAGGTAGTGCAGAAATTCAGTTGAATTCAAACGCAAGAGTTGGGCAGAAACTCATTCTGATTTTGAACGCAAGAGTTGTGCAGAAATTCATACTTATTTTGAACGCAAGAGTTGTGCAGAAATTCATTATGATTTTGAACGCAAAAGTATTGTACAAATTCATCCTGAGGCCGCCGTTTTAACATTTATTCCTATTCTGATTTTGAACGCAAAAGCATTGCATGAATTCATCCTGAGCGCGCTGTTTTAACATCATACCTATTCTGATTTTGAACGCAAAAGTATTGCACGAATTCATCCTGAGCGCGCCGTTCTAACATTTATTCCTATTCTGATTTCGAACGCAAGAGTTTTGCAGAAATTCATTCTGATTTTGAACTCAAAAGGATTGCACGCATTCATCCTGAGCACGCCATTTTTAATTCCTATTCTGATTTTGAACGCAAGAGTTTTGCAGAAATTCATTCTGATTTTGAACGCAAGAGTTGTGCAGAAATTCATTCTGATTTCGAAACCAGAAGTATTTTATGGGGCTTTTAACAGTTCCCTCCAATAGAGATTGTATGTGGGAGCGAGCTTTTGGAGCTGAACAATCTGACCTCTTGACCGCGTGCTTGTATATATGTCTATATGCGCATGTCACAATAATTTCTCTCAACACAACTGATAACTTAAGGCTTGATGCAACATGGTAAATCGATTTTAAAGAAACACCCCCCAAAAACAAAACAAAATGGCCAAGGCTTTTTTTCTTTATGTACATGAAAGGCAAAACTGTGGGCAACAAAGTTCCTGTATCTATCCACTGAGCTCTGTGTAAGATAGGAAACGTGAAGCGTATTATACACTTCACGTCATCGTAAAAAACGCTGCGGTCTTGCTGCGTCATATCAGGGCGAGCCTTTAGAAAGGAACATTTCAATTATTACTTTGTAAATGTATACAATATGCTCTTTTCATTACATGTAAGATTGGTTTGAGCCTTACCTCTTGAAGTTGATGTTCTTTCTCAGTAATCTTACTCTGATGAGTGCTGTAGACCTTTCTTAATTCATCAACAGATCCTATCAATAAAACACACACACACATCAATGATCCACAAGCATTCATTTCATTGCAAATAAAATGCAAAATGTGAACAAGAGCCTTACAAATCATCAATTTACTGGTTGTCACATTAGAACTATATTTCTGAAAGTTCTGATGATTTTTCAAGTATTTCAACCTCACTCAGTTTCTGAGTAGATATTTTTGTATTGACAAATAAAAACATGAGCACAACAAATATCCCCTCCAAAGTGATCATCATTGCCTTCATTATTAAATGATGACTGTTTCCATGGTTACCTGGGAAGATGTTTTCCAGCTGGTCTTCCACACTCTTCATTCCCTTTATCAGCTGGTCTTTCTCTCCTTGATATTTAGCTGGTGAGAAAGAGATCACAAAGGGAAACAAATACTCAGAACTATCTCTTTTAGATTTTAATTTGGCCTGATAGTCAAGCTTCTTACTTTACAATCATCTTCTTATTAATCAGTACAGAGCTTCATGCTAAAATCATAGGCTGTGTTTTACATGAATGTATGAAACAAAAATTTCTCTACATACTTTGACCTACTCTTTTCAAATTTGATAACTAGTCGGAGGATATTTCTGTATTGCATGTGATCTCCCTACCATTGCTCCGCTGAAAGACTGAACTTTATTCAATTTCCAATCCCTCTGATATTGTATGGTATTACAACTAGACGGGTCCACATTATTTAATATTCACCCTCCTGTACCTCAGAACACACAAAAGGCAGCGACAGAATTTCAACAAAACAAATAATAAAATACCTTTGACTATGACGATTGTGGGTTTTTAATCTCCCGCAAAAGTATCATAAAAAACAACTATGTTTTACCCATGACTGTAGTGGTTTATCTCCTCTTCACCAGAGAGTATTCTGCTCATGCGCAGAATTAACATACATGAACACAGCTGCTGATCCCAACTGAACAAAACTCCTTTTTTCAAAATACAAATCCTTTTTTTTGATCGATAAGTGCTTTCTTTTTGCATTTTGAAGAATTATGCATGCATACATTTTACAAACATTTTGTTGAATTTGCAAGAATTTGTGATCATTCAATGAACCAATGAGCGGCATGTAAATGTATTTTTATTAACCATTAGTTGAATATGCATGATTTCGTCGTGACTGGAGTTTTCGATGAACCAATGAACATCCCCAAATTGCTGATATGAGATGCTTGTAGGATACTTTACATGAGAGAATGGGCAATTTGCCATTGAAAATGACACACACACACTAAATACACAAACACATTTAAAAAGACTTGGTATTTAAACATTGTTCAGATGAGAGAAAACGGTGCTAGTAAGGAAGTGACTTCAAAGTAGATGTACAATTAAAGATAATCTGACAGTTTGAGTGAAAACAGACCATTATTAATGATAAAAATTGGGGAAAAATGATCTGATTGATTCCTTAATTCTCCAAACTATTTTATTACAGTTTAATTACATTAAGGTGAATGTAAATCGTCACAAAGCAATATATTGGCTCTATACAGTGTGAGTCAAAAAAAAGTTTACACCTAGAAAATTGCTAATTATTTTTAAAATCATCTATAAACAGTAAATTATTAGACAACTTATGAAAGAGTGTTTTATCCCAAATCATTTGGTAGCATTTTTGTGTGGTATTTGTTCACACTTGGATGAACATGAGGCATTGTTTGCGAGAGTGTGAAAATCAACTTGCACCAAAATGAGGCCTACAGTATGTTAGGATTAGCGGAGTGAGAGAATGAATTGAATGTATCAAATGAAATGTATTGCATATGAGTTTTGCAGAAGCAAAGTCACACTCACAAACACACACACGCACAAATGTTTGTTTATATTTGATATGTGTCGCATGATTAATTTTGTTAGGGATGTTATTTGGATCTGCAAAGACCGAATTAATACCCAAATCTCAATTGTTTTATTCAAACATCACATAAGCAACTTTGGCACAAGTTGATTTTTGCAATCTCGCAAACAATATGCCTCCTGTTCATCCAAGCGTGAACACATACCACACAGAATGATAGTAAATGATTCAGGATACAACACTATTTCATAAGATGTATAATAATTTACTGTTCATGAATGACTTTTTTAATAATTAGCAATTATCTAAGTGTAAACTTTTTTTGACTCACACTGTATAGCATTCCAGATATTTAAGTGTTGACAGATTTGTTAAAGCCTGTTTTATGCCTTAATTATTTTCATGGAAAAACGGTTTGAAAAATAAAAAATGATTGGGAGAATTACTGTTAGAGGCTGTTGCACAGTGATGCCTTTAAATAAAAACATGAATATCTTTGTGGCTTGAGAATTTTTTCAGGATTTTTTGCATGTTAGAGGGTTAGAACAGTAAAAAGGATATCAAAGTAACATTTCATATAAAAATTACATAGTTTTTTCATCAACCTTCAACAATGTTTTAAATGATTCACTTTAAAGAGAAGGTTGCATGGGTTCTGGGAAGAGGTGAAAAAGTTATCATTGTATTATGCAAACTATAGTGTGGAAGAAGATCAGATAAAAAAATGTTCCCTGAAAAGCATGGCTCTTCAAATTAATGCCTTCATATTCTAAATATGGCATGCAACATCATAAAAATTTGGATGGATTTTTATGACAAATGTTTGTGTACCGGTAGTCCCATATACATCTTTCTGTGTACAATGCTTTAAACTTTACCAAGACTGGGCCAAATTTCTTATTATTTTGATGATTCCAGAACCTTGCATACAGTACACACCAATACTTATATGCTAGATGATCAACCTTTTCTGATCCATTTCACAAAGTTTCTTTCATAATACAATCGTATGACCAGAACTCATGCAACTTCTTTTCTTTTCTTTTTTTGAAAAACATATTTTATTGAGGAAAAGTCAGCAGTGGTACTTACTTCTAAAAATTGTACGAAATACGATAAAATCGTACTTGTTAGGAGCTCTGCATGAATATGTATAAGGTTCCTAACAATGGATTATATGCTAAATATATTATAGTAACATTTATACAGTGCTACTTAATGCTTAATGTGTCTATATACCGGTAAGCACTGTATAGGGGGATTATAACTTTAAATGAGACTTCTGTCTTCTTGCTAATCTTGCTAAGCCGGCTACCATGATACTACTTCATTTGATAGATTGATTATAAACGATTAGCGCTTTGTTCACACTCTTACCGACTTCGTTTGCCAGCTTTGATTTCCTTACAAGTTCATCACATTTTTCCTATGAGAAGGAGTGAAAAGAGATAATCAAGCCTTCGCGTAAGTGGGCGCCAGGCGATTTTCACCCAAAGGTCCCTGACTTTTGGCATCCGGTAAGACAGAAACAATAAGTACCAGGAGCTGGTCGTTTTTTATTTTTGGCGCCCGGTCTGGGAGAATCAACATTTCCTGTTTCAAAAACTTCTCACATGGCTGGCACTAAATGTTCACAAATCTGACAAAAAACTTATTTGATACGAGTTAAATGTGGACTGAATGAGCCCTAACAAATCATTTTACAATGAGATTGAGAATCCTAAAACCCTTCTGTGATAAGCAAATTTTCTTCAATGCTTCAAAATCACCCTTGAAACTTTTGTTTGCAGCGAATTTGATACGGTGCTCTCCATTCCTTGTGTGTTGAAAGTTAGGTCAAACATAGATTGCATTGGCTCGCACATGAACAGATGGCTCGAAGGATTGAGGAAACAAAATTTAAAATGGAGAAATAAACAAGCATTTGTATAGTCATTAGAGATCTACCGAGGTTCATTTGTTGGTCTAATTAATCTCAAATAGAATTTAGAATTCTCTCACTGACAAGTTAAGAACATATACGATATGTTCTCGGTCGTAGCTACTTTCATATTGCCAGCAGCCGATCTAGTATTGTTCTGGCAAAAAGCTAGCCGGCCAGCTTCCCACCACAAACGTTTTGAGTCCCGGTAATTTTGCGCATTGCAGATCTGCCGCTGGTGCAGTAGACTCTCGTTGACAAACTGCTAGTCCGGTACCTTCCCACCATTGACCATCTGTGTTCCGCGGAGAGTGTGGCGGAAGATTTGTTTGTGAGGTACAATTTTCGGTGCCGAGAACGCACATTACAAACCACTGGTTGCTTTCACCATTATGATCTTTAGATAATATGTTTTTCCTTCAAATTTAAATTATCAAAAAATGTAATTCTGTAGATTTTGACCGTGATTTGTTTGTCCCTTGAGAGACCAATGCCAGTAAATGGGGAGAGCAAACTGTACGTGGCATGAACGGCCTGCCATAGTTCAAGTAAAACTTAAGTCGATCTTAGTCTTTGTGAAACACTCTCCTGGCGTTCCACAATCATTACCCTGGCTTTAGCATGGCTAACATTACGGCACTTGAACTTTTAAGGAACAAATTCCTTCCAGGAACCAATTTACCCTGCCAGGAATCAATTTACCTCAGTAGGGAGGTGGTTCACAAAGACTAAGATAGACTTAAGTTGGACTTGAACTATGGTAGCTCATTCATGCTACTGGTTGCTCTTACCATTGGTCTCTCAAGGGACATCACAAATCTACAGAATTTACATATTTGACAGTTCATTGTTGAAGAAAAAAAGTTACTTGCTTTGTAAACTTAAGGTATATTTAAGACTTTGACTTATACAACGGTATGCGATTAATGCCCTTTAAAAGTCTTGAACCAGATGCAAGATTAGAGGGAAAACATCTTAGAAATTATGATATTAAGACAATATTTTTTCCTTCAATAATTAATGATCAAAAAATGTAAATTCTGTAGAATTGTGATGCCGATTTGAACATCCCTTGAGAAACCAATGCCAGGAATGGTTAGAGGAACTAGTGGCATGAACGGCCTGCCATCGTTCAAGTCCAACTTAATTAAGTCTATCTTAGTCTTTGTGAAACACTCCCCAGGTCTAACTTTGCCCGCCTTTGTAATTATGAGTTATAGTAAGCAGATTACAACTATGCAAGTTATAATAATAATTATATACCTCACTTAAGAAATCCAGCCATCTGATTGGTCGAAATTGCATTCATAAACTTGAACTATTCCTGTAAAATTCCCGGTAAAATTCTAAACCCATGTAATAGTTCTAAAAAATAGTTCTAAAATCCCAGTAACCATGGTTACCGGGAAAATAGTTCAGTCTTGGTGAAATACCCATAGGTTTACATGTTAAAAAATGGTTTGAGCGATTGCGGATACTGTACGTGTGCGATGAATTGGTCGGTAATTTCAATAAAATTGAATCTCGATCGATCTTACCGACAATTTTATCTTGCATTGATTGTTGACATGAAGACGAAAATAAACTTCCAAAAACAACATCTGCCGATAGATCTTGATCTAAGTTCGTGCCAATGCATTGCAAAAGTAAAAGAAGGGCCCGTTTAATGGAGCTGCCGCGAAGCATCCAGCACGCAAAGCCGTTTTCAATCCATTTTAATGTATAAATCAGAGAAAACTGCAAGTAATGATATGCATGAGTGCGCGATGACCGAGTGGTCTAAGGCGGTGATATGAGTCACATCATCTTTGGTACGCAAGAGATCGAATCCCATCTTCGACAAAAAAAATAGCACAATTCTAACCTTCCCTTGAGCGTATAAAAACAAATATTTCTCTCAAAGCAGTCATTAATACTATAATAATGTTCATAATAGTAACATTTATTTAGCGGTAGACTGTTTCTAAGCACTGTATTATTATTACCCAGCTTTAGCTGAGCTCCCCTGACTAATAAGGCTCTTTGGTATTCAAAGAATTTCTTCCTACCAGGTACCCATTAACATTACCTGGGTGGAGAGCGGCAAGTTTAGATTAAAGTCTTGCCAAAGGAGTACCATTAAAAGGATGGATAAGATTATAGTACCTCCACTGGTTTTAGCTGACCATTGATTTTTGTGACTGATCCTTCGTCTGCTTCCAATCTTGCCTTCTTGTCATCTAATTCTTTGGATAGCTTCACATAAAAACAGGGGAAAAAAACAAAATCATAAATTTTACAAAAAATCTGTAAAATACACCCATCTGGACTTCAAATCTTATCAATATGCGCACACAAAACAACAATAATTGAATAATCCTTATAGATCTGTCATTACATTAGTGCTGTGAGTATAAGCGTGTAATTTCATATCCTTTTACATGGTCAGTTTATCCATGCGTGTACATGTGTACACGGTATGAAATTTACCAAAAACAAATTTAAAGCAGCATTTCAAACACATCTTCTTCTTATCAAGTCACTACACAAGTCCTGTCCAGTGGTCCACACAGGCTTTGGCACGGCAATTCACGGCTTCCAGGTCATCTTGGGTGCATCGCTCTGGCAGCAGTGGGCTGACTAGCAGGTGTTTGTTCACATGCTGTTTGTTCGTCTCCTAGACCCCACCTCTGCATTAGGACTCTGCATCAACCGTAGCCAGTTCTCAGGCTATTGAGGCTTAGCCAGGTAGGCCAGGTCTCACTGGAGCCGGTTGCGAGGGATTCCTTTGGGCTGAGGGAGAGTTTATGTGGATTGGTCTGAAGATGGTTAGACCACAAAGTCATCCTTTGGTTGTGAGGGCTGGTATTAACAGGCTCTACAGAGTGCAGAAAGCTGTGTCTGAATTTGAGCCGCTTGCCCACTGGCTATTGTTCGAAGAGTGGGTGGAGTGGATTGTTTTCTTGTTTGTCCTTTTCTTTCTGGAACAAGACCAACCTTCTGACGTGTGGAGGGGCAATACCACAGAGCAGGTAGATGTCTTCTACTTTAGTTGGTCTAAGGCAGCCAGTGATTGCTCTGCAAGATGAATTTAGAGCTGGGTCGATCTTGGATGCATGGGCCGACCTACTCCATACTGGTGATGCATACTCCGCAGCAGAGAAGCAAAGCGCAAGGGTTGTCGTCCGGATTGTTCTGGCATCAGTTCCCCAGTTGGTGTTGGCTATAGCTTCTTGAGGATATGCTGTTGCAGGCTCCAACTTTTGCCTTTGTGTTGGCAATGTGGTTCTTGTAGGTATAAGGGAGCGATCCAGTGTGACGCCTAGGTAGACTGGGTTGGGAGTGTGCATGCTGCAGCCTTTTCCCATACCAGCTGATCCTTAGTTGATGGTTGGCATCCTGCAGCCACATAAGACCAGCAATCCAGCATACATGACTGCCAAATTGTACGACTTCATAAAAATGTGATCCTTGCAATGAATATTGATTTTCCAACTTCTCATTCAATGTCAGCAAAACTTTATTTTTCATTTCCGTTACCTTCTTCCGATGATTTGCTACATTGTCCCCAATGCTGCAATGGTTAGCAATGTTATTTTAGTATGTACTAAAACGAACGGACAGTGGAAATCAGCGCACATTCCCGCTCAGGGAAATCATTGCAAGTGCGTTGGAACAAAGATTTTCTCGAATACTGTATACTAAACCATCACGCTCATGGGAAAGTCAGACCGCAATGATTGGCTTTGTGTGAATGAAGACAAGAGAAGAGACTTGACGGCATTGGATCAAAATTGTAGTGTATAGAAATGATTATTTTATGAAGTAGCATTGGAATTTAAACTTTATTTTTAGACTGATGACAGATATTTTTGTGAAATATTGACTTCAGCAATTTATAATGCTGAAAAACTTCATATATCCATGTAGTGAATTAGCTACACATGTAGTGATGGTTCGTTCCTGTAGAGGGATAAACGTGTACGGCCCCAGCACTACATGACATGCTTCATTATCTATCTATCTATCTATCCATGGATAAAAATGAAAACTTGAATAACAATTTTTTTTTTAAACAATATAAATTTCTATTCTGACTTCAAATTTGTTTGGAAAAAAAATCCATGGATTATCATGCTATCGTATGTAAATTGCAGCTTAAATTTCATATAATATTGCAAAACAAATCCAAGTCCGATAACTAATGATTAACTCAATGAAGATAAAAATGAGGTAAAACTTGGTGAAATTAATGAACAAAAATAGTAAATCAAATTCATCACCTGCTTAGCCTTCTCTCTACAGTCTTTCAGATGTTCTGTCTTTGATTGATACCCCTTGATTTGATCGCTCTGAATAAAACAAGGTGCAATAACAAAGTTATCAAAAGCATATCGTCTAGTCTGAACTCAATCAAGTATATATCATCTTGAGCAACAAAGACTAACGGCTTAATCAGAGGCACTTAAAAGACGGTTAAAATCACATTAACTTGTGACCCTAACATCAACAGAAGATGGACACAATGGAAGAAAAGTATGGTAGGCAATAATTAAAAGAGGAATAAAGAGAGAGAGACTGACAGAAAAAGAGAGGTGAGGAGAGAGAGAGAGGGAGAGAGAGGGAGAGAGAGGGAGAGAGAGGGAGAGAGAGGGAGAACGAGAGAGAACAAGAGAGGAAAAAATAGAGAAAGGGTTAGATGGAGATTTGGGAATGCTTATTACCTGCTCTCTCCTTAACTTTCTGATTGTTTCGAGAGCCTTGATGTGCCTATGAATAAAAATTAAACAGAAACTCATTTAGTTTTACTCAACCAAAGACAGGAAAACCCCTAAACCCAATAAACAAAACACTAAAAAGTAACCTCTTTTGGGACTGTATTTTAAGTGATTTTAAAGTATGGTGCCCTTTGAACTAGATTTAAACGTTATCGACACGTGCCTTCATTTAAACAAAAAAGGTACTCCTGATCACGTTTTCATCTAACCTAAAAACCACCAATTTATCATGCGACTGGAGTAACGTGATTCCACTTACCTCTGTAAATCAAGTGCTTATGACCAAATAACCACTTGACCAAGCAACAAGTTTTTGTCCGTTAACCGATGGTGGTGATAAATAAGTAATTATTTGGTCTTGTAAACACCTTTATCCATTGGTTTCACAGGTTATCCAAGGTTGATGGTAATGTAAACTAATAAAATAATTTACCTCTTGCCAATCAATCATAACACCTATCATACACACCACTGCCAAACTCACTCAGATCCTCTCTCCTAAGTCTCCAACTAATATTAATAACCGAGACCTAAATCAACACACCTCACTCAGAGTAAGTCCAGTGCCAGTCTGCCTGTGTTTTATTACAAAGTCTCTAGCATGCTGTTCATGTGCTTCATGCAAAGCATATTCAAATCAAATACATCATCAACCAATAGCAAAATAGGATTTAAGAATAAAACTGAATATTCATAAGAGAACCAATGATAAGTAAGAAGTGGAAATATGTAAATGAGAAGAGAACATACCACCTGTTCTAGCTTGAAGAGTTGGTATGTGGTGGAGATGAATGGTGGAGATGAATGGATGAAATGAATATGCAAATGATGTGAAATGAATATGTATGGGTAGAAGAGACTAGAGAAACAAATAGTAAAGGATAAATACAAGTAGGGAATGAGTCTAATTTTAAAGTAGATATTCATTGACTTTAAAAACTAACTTTATTTTCATTATTACAAAGTTGAAACTTTGATTCGACAAGGTTATCAAAATTCAATGCTTGGAAACATTCGAAGTAATGATTGTTATAAATTACAAAACGCTTAAATACAGCCCCGGCAAAGCATCTGAAGAGCTCTCCGAATGCTGCTGAGATGTGTGAGATCACAGTATGGACATGACTTGCACAAGCAGACGATGTCCCATGACATCTCACACATTTTCAGTGCCTGTGTTTTCATCTTCTCTCGAGTTCTTTCTCTTACTTCACTACCGTCAGGCTAAATGTATAATCTATTGCCTCACTCTAAACCCTGCGCATGGCTTTATTTTGATGAAAAATGCAGCGATACAAAAATAAAGGAATCTGTGGCTTGTAAACAAAATAAGACGCCGTTGTATATTCAGCTGCACACACCAGGGTATATATTCGGCGTTTCAAGAGGGAACAAATGCCGTCCTTAATATCATTCCGGGGGGTTTTCAATTTGAAAGTCTGGTTTCTTTGATTGGTAATTAACCCCTATCCTGTGTATTTACAAGCAAAAGATTTTAGTTATCAAAATCAGGTCATATCCCCTTTTGAATGGTTTGACATGCCATTAAATTTATATACACTAAACTCATTATAATTTGAGAAATAATAGCTTTGCAATTATGTTCATTCACTATGGGATGTCGTCAGCTTGGGCAGTGTTGGTCCATAAAGTGACGTCATTAAAACATCGTTATTTTTCCGCCGAATCTCTCGTAGATACCAGCTGCTATGGACGTGGTTGTATTTGTATTCTTATAAATCACCCGATATGTAGTTGACCTAAAAGTTGTACGATGGCCATCTGTTAGCTTACCACTTTCTAGTGATACATTAGTTGAAATATTTGTGATCTTCTTTGAATTTCACCTTTAACTCTTACAGTAATAGTCACATTACTTACACCGGCTAATCGTCTTATTGTTCTGTCCGTGAATCTCTGGTTATATTAAATTAGTAATTATGAGGTGTCTTACGCACCTCTTTAAATGGTTTCAAAGTTACCATAACTTTCTTGGTTATGATCACGTGGCTCAAGCTGATTACTAATCTAAGCTGTGAATCCGTGATATTTAGGTGTGGAAAATTAGTAATTATTAGGTTTCTTAATTAATACACCTTTTAAAATGGTAGTCAAAGTTACCATAAGTTCCGCGGTGATGATCTCGTGACTCAAACTAAGTATTAATCTAAGCTGGGCAAACGTGAATTTTAGGTGTGAAAAATTAATAATTATTAGGTGTCTTAAAACACCTTTTTAAATGGTTTTAAAGTTACCATAACTTTGTTGGTGTTGATCACATAGCTAAAACTGATTACTAATCTAAGCTGTGAATCCGTGATATTTAGGTGTCAAAAATTTGTAATTATTAGGTGTCTTAAAACACCTATTCAAATGGAGTCAAAGTTGCCAGCAGTTCCGCGGTGATGATCTCGGGACTCAAACGGATTATTAATCTAAGCTGGGCATCAGTGATTTTTAGGTGTGAAAAATTAGTCATTAGGGACTTTTAGATTTGCACGTCGACAGCTTTGACTGCAACGTGTAACGTCATTTTAAGGCACTGCGCATGCGTTACGTCGTCTCAGTCGGCGATCGAGAATGCGTCAACCTTGATTTTCCTAAATCTAGTACATACATACATACATATTGGTATTTATATAGCGCCTTTACATGCTCAAGGTACTAGTATGACGCGTGCGCATAAAATATACAGTTCCTCAGGTAGACAAAGGAACATCCCTTCCCTGCTATTATGTAAAAATGTGTAGAACAGGTGTCACATGCATATTCACCTGTTCTACATATTTTTACATAATAGCAGTGAAGGAATGTTCTTTTGTTGAGAGTAGAATGAGGAACTGTATATTGTGTCCTCTTTCTGTGTCTGTGATGTTCATAGTGTTACTTCCTGCATGTATGTATATCGTCGAGTGCAATACAAAAGATTTCTAATTGTAGTCAACATGGGCAGTTAAGTACGTTGACACGCATGATCAGTCGGCGTTCGTTGTGTTCTCGTCCACTCAATCTAAAAGTCCCTATTATTAAGTGTCTTAAAACACCTATTTAAATGGTAGTCAAAGTCGCCAGCAGTTCCGCGGTGAGGATCTTGTGACTTAAACGGATTATTAATATAAGCTAGGTATTCCGTGATTTTCAGGTGTGAAATATGAGTTATTCTTGGGTGTCTTGATGGTTTCACAGTTACCATTTAAGTTCCGTGGTGATAATCCTGTGACTGTTGGCATATTTCTATTTTCACCATTTGATAAGGGGTCTGTGTCTATATTTCCAGTTGCACCACTTGATGACTGACTGTTGGCATATTTCCAGTTGAACCAGCTGACACCAATTAATTTGCATATTGAATATGAGGTGCGTGCAGATCTATGTTTTTTAAACAATTTATCTAAATTTACAGCATATTTCTTAATTACTGATGATTTAGTTATATTTAATTCATTTTGAAACTTTTTCACTACTTCGTATGAATTACATTTAATTAAACATGAATAAGGGAAACATTAACTATGAACTAAAATAATTTCAATAAAATACAAGTATAT
Source organism: Strongylocentrotus droebachiensis (assembly GCA_035222895.1). Classification (NCBI taxonomy): domain Eukaryota; kingdom Metazoa; phylum Echinodermata; class Echinoidea; order Camarodonta; family Strongylocentrotidae; genus Strongylocentrotus; species Strongylocentrotus droebachiensis. The sequence goes on along the minus strand of JAVYIG010001934.1, from coordinate 24,953 downwards.
GAAAAAAAAATTGATTAATTAAATTATGTAAGTCTACTTTATTACCAATGCCTTTTCATTGGAAATACAGACGTACCAGTATTAAAGTGTTGTTGCCGTTCAAATGGTTGGAAGTTTTACCAAATGGTTCTAATGGCTCAGCTAGACCAGTTGAATTCTAACTGGCCTGGATCAACTGGATCATTTAGCACATTTCAATTTCCAGGGTTACCAGTTGGCATTAACTGGTTCATCAACTGGACCAGTTGCAACTAGCTTTCTCTTCTGGGATGTTTGCACCCCCCCCCCCCCCCCCCCCCCCACCCCCTCTAATCCCAAACTGCTTCCGGCGCGTCTGGACGTAATTATGGATAATCCAAAACATGATGTTCAGAAACGGGATGAGAACGTCATTATTTTGGTTCATATATTGTTTAACATTTGCATAATTATTTGGTTGAACGCGGGTTACAGTAACATATTTCCTCTTCGACGTAAATTTCATGTGAATGAAGATCAGGATTCATCTCAAGTCAGCCTCGTAATATTCACGTGAATTTCACACAGATATTTTGACTAAAACTATCACTAACGCTTCACGTGTTTCTGTGACTCAATAATTTCGTTTATGAAGATGTAATTTCATAACCAAACAAACACGGGAGTATTAGATTTACAAACCATGGTCTCCAAGGTAGGGATATTCATGTTATTATAATGGTGATATTGCAGTGACAATTGCGTGATTAAGTGTACGTGTGTTTTAAGTGACCTAGTGCAATAAACGTATTAACACATTTACGTAAATGTCAGGTGTTTGAGGAACGTAACTCTCCTCAAGTCGATACATTGATATTGACGTGATTTTCACGTGATTTTGTTTATTGGGTAATGTACAGCGCGTCCCACAAAAAACGAAACTGAGAATTACCAATGTTTTACCGTATTTGCCAGCATAAAGGCAAATGTATTTTCGAAAGAGAACAAATCAAGAAGTCTGGGTGCGGCCTATGAGCAACAATACCATATTTGCCGGCGTAAAGGCCGCAGTATTTTCGGCATAGAAAATATCAAAAAGCCTATGCGCAACAAGCAAAAATTCAGTGGTCAAAACAGCACATCCATTTTGACATATGGGACTAGATCTACATTGTTACAGGACATTTCTAGAATAACTCCACACATCTCACCAATTTTATGTTGCATTGTCGACATGAAGACGAGAATAAACTTCCCAACTTATTTTTCTAACAAAATCTACCGGTAGATCTAGATCTAAGTCTGTACCATTGCATCGCCAAAAAGTAAAAGAAGGGACCGTTACGGAGCTGCCGCGCATGCAGCGCAACTGCGCATCCAGCCGAAGTCCCAATTTCGTATTACACTGCATATCGTGGTAGGGGTACATATATATGTAGAATATCAAATCTGCCTGCGATACAGTACTAGCTTACAAATCTATGAAGATTTGCTAAATTACAATCATTTTTTAGGTAAACTTCCTGTAAATTTATAAGAATATTGATGAATTTTGCTAGTTTGTAAAAAAAATAGTATTCTACAAGAAAATTACGATTTTTTTGTTTGGTCAATTTGTTGTTGTTTTTTCCATTGTTTTTTATCTTTTTTCCTCTACGTTTTTTTTTCTCAAAGTTGGGGGTGCGGCCTTATCCCCGGCAAATACGGGGTCGTAACTTAATCAGAATTATAATTAATAAATGACACATATTTGTATAACTTAGATCCTCCTCTTTCATTTGATGCAACTCATATCATGCATATATCACGCATGCGTGATTAAAAACAATTTGAAGAGAGGGTACGAAAAAGTCATTTGGCGGGTGGTATCTGAATTTCAAAGAGAAAATCACATTTCTAGAAAGTTCATCTGCCCTTTCATATGACACCTCAATCAGGAAAAACGAGCCAGGAATAACAAAGTTTTCTGTTTGTTTAAAGTAATGATTGCATTTCTATAATTTGATCAAACAAATTCGTTTCCACTTGCTGCCTGCCGTAGCAACAACCAGAGTTGTCAAAAAACTTAACTTAGTTTCGTTGGCGATCAGTCATGCATCAAGTCTTTCGTCTGCTTTGTGCATGGCTGTAAGCTTTACAAATATATGTCATTTATTAATTATAATTGTGATTAATTTATGTTAAAACATCGATAATTCTTGGTTTCTTTTTTTCTAAGACGCACTGTATATATCTATATATGTAGATTTCATGTCAACAATGTGTCCTATGAAAATTATATTTTTTTTAATGGGGTTTAACCATACATAAATTTATGAAACTTTAATTTTGGTCAAAGCACAAATACATTGATAACATGTTGATTGAGCCAACAATACAAAATACTTATCATGCACTAACACAAATAGTGGAAATTAAAGAGCATTAATGCCTAAAATTGAAATTTATCAAATGAAGTTACATTTCAAGATATATTACCTGGTGGCAGCAAATATCTCATCAAACTTTCCTTTGAGAGTCTTCCCCTCACTGAGAGGCCTGAAGAACAAGAAGTGAGAAATTTAAAAGAAACAAATTGTCAGAAGTCAGAAATCATGTCTTATTTGTTATTTCAGATAAAATACTTCAAGCTTTTAAATGTAGAACGTATGGATACCTCCTTGATTTGACATAATTTTATTTTTGCTTTTATTTTGTGTTGGTATTTTTTTTATTTTTTTATTTCTTTATCTTTGTTTGAAACTTTTATTTATCAAGTAATTTGTACAGACATCATGATTACAATAATCATAAAAATCACTGCTCAATAATTACAAAAGGTAAAAACAGAAGAAAAATGTCAAACAATACAGAAATAGCGGGTAACACTTTCTTTTCTACTGTGTATATGATAGGATTATAATCAAAATACTTCTACCACAGGGGATCATTTCTTATAGTGCATTTCCTTTATTTTTGTATCGCTGCATTTGTCATCAAAATAAAACCATACGCGGGGTATAGAGTGAGGCAATAGATTATACATTTGGCCTGACGGTAGTGAAGTAAGAGAAAGATCTCAAGAGCGATGAAAACACAGGCACTGAAAATGTGTGAGATGTCATGGGACACCGTCTGCTTGTGCAAATCATGTCCATACTGTGATCTCACACATCTCAGCAGCGTACGGAGAGCTCTTCAGATGCTATGCTGGGGCTGTATTTAAGCGATTTTTTATTTATAATAATCATTACTTCAATGTTTCCAAGCATTGAATTTTGATAACCTTGTCGAATCAAAGTTTCAACTTTGCAATAATGAAAATAACGTTAGTTTTTAAAATCAATAAATATCTACTTCAAAAAACTCTACATGCTCCCTGTCATTGTTGGGTGTGTAGAACTCCCCTGACGGGGGTCATACTTTTTTAACTTCAAGATCTCACGAGAAATAAACACTCTTAAACAATCAGGTTATATAATTAATAACAATGATTTATCAAAGATAATCAACACATATCATCAAGGGTCGTATAATTGGTCGTGTACACATAATAATCATATGTTTCCGGAGGGAAAAACGCCCTCAGACGGCAAATAATATACATAAAAATAACAATGATCATAGTAAACAGAATCGTCTCGAGGGAACACCCAGGAGGTATAATCTCTGTCACGTTCAAAATTTAATATAATAAAAATAATCAAGCATAAAAAACAACAAATGTCAATCATCAAAATCAAATACAAGAAGGATCGTTAATTAGTTCAGCAAAGCGTTCAATGAAAACAAACGATCAAACCAAATCAGCATTACCAAGGTCAGGCGATGACTATGCTGATGATGGCGACGAAACGATTACGAAGACGTAGACGGAGATGATGACGAAGACAGCGACGATGATGAAGATGATGACGATGGTCTTGTTAATGAAGGTGATGCGATGATGGTCATGAAGATAATGTCAATGATGTGGTGATGACGAAGATGCATTTAACAGTGCGATCAGTAGCACAACGGATGACGGTGAGGTGATGACGATGGCATTCATCGTGTCAGCACAACACAATGGATGATAGCAGTCGAAAAGATAAGGAGTCGATGATGATGAGATGAGGTGATGACGATGGTGTTCATCGTGTCAACACAACACAACAGATGATGACGAGGTGGTGACGATAGCATTCATCGTGTCACTATGACGAAGCTGATGATGGTGAGGTGGTGACGATGGCGTTCATCGTGTCACTACAACGAAAAGTGTCAGTGGAAAAGACAAATCCTAATATGTGCTAGTAAAAGCAATACAAGTCTCTCCACAAATGAAATATAAAAAGAGTCGAATGATGAACAAGCCACCCGGGAGAGGTCCGGGGACAAAGTCGTCGAGTCCACGTCGGACGAAAAATTCGACCGGCACAGTAAATTAAAACACAGTAACGACCTGTGTGTGCCGATAAAAATAATCCCTCTGATTTCCACATGGAAATGTCAGAAAAAGCCTCAATCGCTGGTGACGTAGCACGATTGGTTTAAACAAGCGCTCAGAATTAATATGCACGTATACGCGCTGTACATTACAATGACAAATTTACAGAACAATAGAATATATTAACAAACCAGACAGAACCGGTTGGGACATGTCTGAAAAGCCAGACAGCGGACTACGCAAGGGAAATTAATTCTCCCTAGCCGCCATCTTGGAAATAAAGCAATTCGTATTAAACATGTGCAAATCAAAGCATAAGACGTTAGTCACTATAAGTATTACGCTAAGACTACACGGGGGGGCATGACGTATCCGCGAGCCTTTGTATTCCATTGTTTTTTAATGAGATCACCGACCGAAGTTGGTGCAGCTATCTCCTCCTGAACCCTCCCCTTTGGGTACCGGTGCCCGGTGCCATCGTCCGCGGGAGAGTCTACTCTGTGTTATTGGCTATACTCCGCCCGATGCCCTCCTCCGTGTCGACGTCCAGGGTGAAAGCAGACGGAATATGCATAATGCATGATATGCGTGACAACAGAGATACCTCATGCATATTCAAAATAACATCCGTATGAAAGAGACACACAACAGATGACCATCAACTCGCCTAATAAGGCGTAGCAAATTTACGTTGCAACGGGTCGGGCTTACACCCTAGTAAAACATCTTGCTATAGGATATGCTTTGTAGTAGCTGCACAAGCCAGGGAGATACACAGGGCTTCCCGTTGACGTCCAAACTTAGAGACCTATTTCCATCATTATTGCCGCGATTTTTATATAGTTTTCGTGAATGGATTGAGGTATGAAATCAAAGCTTATTTTGTGATTATTACGGCCATTCAATTCAATTTCAATTCAGAACTTTATTTCAGACTCAGCTGCACAAGGCAGTGGTCCATAAAACATATGTTACTTATATATAGGGATAATAGCGGAGTATGAACATGATGAGTATAATAACAACAACTCGTACAAATACTAAAAAATATAACAAACTATAACAAAAAAAACTATACTACGTATATACAATGTAACTGTAACATGTAACCTGTATCTGTAAAAATTGATAACAGAAGGCCTATAGCAATCTAACTCTAGTCTAAGCTGTACCTGTAACTGCAATATTAAAATAAATATATGTATAACAAAGTGAAGTTGTAACTTAATTGTAACAATCTCTGCTCACTAACTAGAACAATTAATATACTAATAATAGATAACTAGATATTATAACAAGCAACAAGGACTATGGACTATACTGCAACCATAAGAGGCTGGATAATCCTTGGTAACATGCAAAATATGATCAATTCCGAGGTGTAAGCAGGCTTTTAAGCCAAAATTTCCAGAGGCCCGATGTGTACCTAAAAACTACTATACGAGGGGTTCACTAACATCTTTAAAATACTATTCTCAGAGACATCCACTCTCTGGATGAACTTATACATAAGATTTCGTAATACAGCCGAACAGGCTGGAACATTCAACTCAGCAAACATTTGACTAGCACTAAAGTATCTAGGTACCCTAAGAAGCATTCTCATGGCATCATTATAGGCCACAGTAAGCCTGTGCAAACTGCTCTTCTTAAAATTACTCCACAGATGCGTAGTGTACAAAGGTGTACAGTATGCCCTAAATAATGCCACCTTCACGTCCGGAGAACACATATGAAATTTCCTAACGAGCATATTACCTTGAGCATATAATTTACGACACTGTCGGCTAATATCTTTATCATCACAAAGATCCTCAGTAAAAAAATGACCAAGATACATGACCTCTGTACATACATTGAGTTTAGCTCCACATAAATAACTAGATGGAACTTTGACTGCGCGCAGTCAAAAATGATGCTTCCGCCATAGAGCAATTTTACAAACCAAAACAGAAACAATTTTTAAATTCAAGTTTGATTGTAATCCATCTGTGGGTTTTAATGATAATGCATGCACAAGCTATTTTCGGCATACATAATGAGCCATGTGACCTTTGACCTTCGACCTGGTGACCCCAAAATCTAATCAGTTCATTGGCTCTGCAAGATACATACATGACTTGAGTTTGATAGTAATCTGTCTATTTGATCTCATGATAATGCGATCACAAGCTATTGTTGGATACATAAAGACCCCTGTGACCTTTGACCTGGTGACCCCAAAATCGAATCATTTCATTGGCTCTGCAAGATACATACATGACCTGAGTTTGGCAGGAATCCATCAATCGGTTCTTGAGATAATGCGATCACAAGCTATTTTGCATACATAATGAGCCCTGTGACCTTTGACCTTCGACCTTGTGACCCCAAAATCTAATCAGTTCATTGGCTCTGCAAGATACATCCATAACTTAAGTTTGGCAGGAATCCATCAATCAGTTCTTGAGATAACGCGATCACGAGCCACTTTCGCATACATAATGAGTCCTGTGACCTTTGACCTTGGATCTCGTGACCCCAAAATCTAAACAGTTCATTGGCTCTGTGAGATACATACATGACTCAAGTTTGGCAGGAATCCATAAATTGGTTCTTGAGATAACGCGATCACGAGCCATTTTCGCATAAATAATGAGCCCTGTGACCTTTGACCTTGGATCTCGTGACCCCAAAATCTAATCAGTTCATTGGCTCTGTGAGATACATACATGACCCAAGTTTGGCAGGAATCAACAAATCGGTTCTTGAGATAACGCGATCACGAGAACGGGACGTACGGACAGACGTACGGACGTACGGACGGACGTACGGTACGACGTACGGACGGACGGACAACCCAAAAACATAATGCCTCCGGCTACTTTGTAGCGGAGGCATAAAAATCCGGAAATACCAATCTACGGTGTTCTAAGCTTACATCTAATTATCATAACATGACTCTTTTTTGCATTATATTTGACATCATTATCATATCCATAATCAGAACAAATCTTGAGCAAACTCTGCAACCCAGCAGTTGACGGGCTAATAATAACGAGGTCATCTGCATACATTAAATGATTGACTACTATACTGCCAACTACACAGCCTTTTTTACAAGCATTCAAATTGTCGGATAGACCATCCATGTACAGGTTAAAGAGAAAGGGAGAAAGAATACCTCCCTGTCTAACTCCATTACTGACATGGAATGGTTCAGACACACTACTTCCCCATCTATCCATCATTGTTTGATGGGTATACCAAAACACGAGTATCCTAATCAGGTACTTAGGAATACCTCTATCAGCCATTTTCGTAAACAGCTTTTCATGATTTACCCGATCAAAAGCTTTGGAAGCATCAAGAAAACAAAGAAACAAGGAAGAATTTCTGCTACGATAACTTGCAATAATTTCCTTCAGAGCAAATATACACATGTCAGTGCCATGTTTGGCGTTAAAACCGAACTGGTTATCTTTAGTAAGAATGTACATCTCTAACCTACCAAGCAATATCTTTTCCAGCACTTTGGACAGGACACTAGCCAATGCTATAGGTCTATAGTTGTCCTTACTAGTAATGCGACCAGCTTTATTTTTAATGACCGGCACCAAAACAACGGAAATCATACTATCTGGTAAGATACCATGAATCAAAAATCCGGAAATGCACATTGCAAGCAAGGGCATGAGTTTCGGACTTGCAAACTTTAAATGTTCAGCTGTTATAGTATCAAGACCACATGACTTTTATAGAGCCACATCTAGTCTGGATGTCAAGTTATTATTCATTTTGTCCAATTTACTGTTTGTATTGTCTATTTTGTCAATAATCGTCATAAGCAATTCCTTTGTATCATTAGCTGCGGTGTTCTTTGCCTGATCTCCGTTGCTGTTTGTTCGTTGTTTCTTGTCAACATGGTCCATCGTACTGTTGACAGATTCCACGCCCAGAGCTTCGGGGATAGATTTATCAATGTGTCCGGCAGGTCCTCGCTACTGTCCATAATTTCTGCTTCTTCATGTGATTTGTCAGATTGTTCAAATTATTTAGCGATGGAATTTGGGTTCTCTAAGATCCTTTTCCTAGCATTTCTGTGTTTTTTCCGCGGGTTTTCTCACTTCGCAAAAAATGTGTTTTGTACCGTATCTAGAAGTGCGCCATCTTAAGCTCTTGTGTTGGTATTAGATTGTTGCTTTGTATTACTCGTTCGTAATCCTTTAATCATTCTGAGATGAATTGAACCACTTGATTGGTTCACCAGAGCTCTCAGTGAGAGATGTTTGGTAATGCTAATGTTCACATTTTGCAACAAATAGATATATACCAAAATAAATCATCACATTGAACCAATCAATCGCAGTTCCTTTGCAGTGATTGTTTTTCTATTTGAGGTGCTATAACACAAGTTCTGACGAGCATTGTATCTTCTATACCTATGTATGTGATTTTTAATGTTTTCAAAACAGATATATGGTGCCATACAAATGCTGTGAATCGTCTTCATCATCACCTTGCATCAGCTGCTGTTAAATTTCACATAAATCTATGCCTGTCTGTTTTAATAATAACATACTGGTAGTTACATCAAAATAGCACTTAATAATGTTTTTATGAGCAACAAAGTTCTTCAAGTCATTAGATTTTGAGCCAAAAAACACATGTGAACATTATTTCCCTTTTTTTTGTTTGCATCATTCATCATTGGTGATGAGACATTTTTTTCTGCAACAATTGCTACAACCAAAGCTATAGGGGTACGGTTAGGGTTGAAATTGAGTTTACAATAAGGTTTAGGGTTAGGGTTAGGATTAGTGTTGGTTTTAGTGTTGGATCCTGGCTTCATTTGAAGTTAGTTAGTGTAGGAAATTGCCATGGAGCAAACGCTGCCGGATCAGTTGACCTATGACCTCTCTATCATCTCCTTTGTAATAATAATAATAATAATAAAAAATACTCAGCCTTTATATTGCCCGAATTACAATTATGTCTCTAAGCGCTTCCAAATGTTGAGATTATTATCACGCCTTTAGCTGTGCTGCCACTACAACGTTCTAGCATTTCAAGGAATTCATTCCTGAAAAGTACCCATTTACATCACCTGAGTTGAGTGTGGCAAATGTAGATCAATGTCTTGCCAAAGGACAATAGTGCCGCAGCGAGACTCAAACCACGGACCTTGTGATCAACAGTCCGGCGTTGAACCACTTGACCACGACACCTCTACGAAGAGTGGCAAAATAGAGAGATTTGTCCCCTTAAATGGGATTTGAACCATATAATTTGTGATTAATCCAAGAGACCACAACTCATAGTGGAAGAAAGATAATCTTACCAGTTAGCGTCTTCCTGATGGCAGAAGATGACATTGCTAAGAACTTGTTTGGACACACCAAGACTCTCCACCATCTAGACAAATATCATCAAAATAATGGTGTCATAATGATGTCTTTCACATGAATTAAATCAACCCATGTTATAACAAAACAATCAAATCCTTCACTGCTGTGCAAAAGGAAAACCACCAAAAACAATCCTCCAAACCAAACTGGAATGAAGAAGAAGAAGAGGAAGAGGGAGAAGAAGAAGGAGAACAAGAACAAGAATAAGAACAAGAAGAAGAACAAGGAAGAAAAAGAAAAAGAAGACTAGAAATGCAATCGTGTCACAACGATGTGCGTGCAATGACGCCATGTTTCTACGTGTCAAACGAAGGAGCTACTCTCGGACTATCCAGAGCAATATGTAAGAAGTCTGTAGCTTCTGTGATAGTGGAGATAGTTAGGGCGAAAGGAAAGTCATCAAAACGGCCCGAAACGGAAAAAATGGTGCCTGGACGGTCACGCATGAGGGTTTCCGGAGAACAAAGAATTTAGTGACCTTGAAGGAATGTTAGAGACTACGCCTACGAATTTTGAAGGGAATTGGAGTAGAGGAAGGGATCTAGAAAGGGCTCGCAAGTACTGCGTGCAAAACCAATAGGACTTGGTGCATGATGAACATGTTGCGACGCGTGCTTTGGCACGAACGGCCGCCCATACTAACACAACCAAATAACAGTTTTAAAAAATGACGTCATGGCCGAAACGTGTTATAATAGGGCGGAAACTCGGCGGAATTCGTATAGTGATCCTTGTTCTAATGCGATTTACTCACAATTTTCTGCGTGAACATATACCATACTTGATATCATTCGAAAGGGCACTTCAGTGCGGACAGTTTGAAACCTTTGTCATCTGCGCAAAACGTACTGCACGCATCAAACGCGCTAGTACGTAAAGCATAGTAAATTCATAATTTTTGGAGATAACTTGGCGAAGAGGGCATTACAATTTACTAAACTTAGCAGACAGTTGTCACGTATATGGATACATGTGTCTGCCAAGTTTCATTGATGTAGGTATAACGATCGCCATTTTAGAGCAAGTTGAAGTTATTTCGGAATTTTGTTGAAAATGGCGAATTTGGAGGGTAATTTTCTCAAATTTGGTCAGTGATAGGGTATATAATTTTGTATATGGCTGGAAAGGGCATATCTTCAAGTATCTAAATCCAAAAAAGGGTACGGTTCTGCCATGCAAGCCATAATGGAGATACGGCCACAGAAAGAAAGCGAATTCCCAGAACTTTAGAGGGCGCTATTTATGTTTTGCAGAACCATTGGAGCGTGAAATTTGGCACGGCTATGTGCAATTATAAGATAAAGATACTGTGAGATTTAAATACAAAACGAAATTTAAATGAGAAAGTTATGGCAGTTTTAGATTATTTAGGGGTCAATTTTTCAAGTATTTTAGAGATTTTTGACGGAGTCGGTTTCAGATTTAAATTTTGAGTACGAAGATGGCATTTTGAAGGTCAGGTTATACGTCGCAGATGAAAGAACATCTCTTAGACTATCTAAAGCAATTTGTTAGAAGTTTGTAGGACCTAGGATAGTGGAGAGAGGAAGGAAGAAAGAAAGGCCTTAAAATGGACCAGAAACTGACAAAATGGCGCCTGGACAGTTATGCATGAGTGATTTCGAAAATCGAAGAATGTAGTGACCTTGATGAGATGTTAGAGACTATGCCTCTGAAATTTGAAAGGAAAAGGACATGAGGAAAGCACCTAACTAGGAATAACAAACACTACGTGCAAAACGAATGCGATTTCCGGACGATAAGGATAAGGAAAAGGAAAACCAGGAGAATATTAATGGGGCAGAATGTGAACAAAAACAAGGCAATGACGAAGGTCGTCATTGCAAAGAAGAAGAAGGAGAAATAAGATGATGAAGAAAAAGAGGAAGAAGAAAGAGGAATGAATGGAAGACAAAGAAGAAGACAAAGAAGGAGGAGGCGGCTGAGGAGGAGGAAGAGGATGAAGAAAACCCCCAGTGTGTATCAACTTACATGGAAAGACATACAGACACAAAATTTTGATAGCATCCATCATCACAAACAATTACAGTATCATAAAGATGGATGGAAAAATATGAATATTCTTACCGCTCGATCTATTTCCGCACATTTCAAACCGACGCTGGGTTTCTGGAAATGTAGAATTGATATACAAGGAGAAACAATTAATGCTGAATTTGTCTATATATTTTGATTCATATGATCTGATGCAAATTAATAGCTCTAACAATGAGGATATTCCTTGGGTAACAGTTAAAGCAATCAATTAATGGACAGTACCATCTCACTCAGGGAAAAAATTAATACATATTTTTCGGGGGCTACTTTTCAACCTTGCCTGCATGAAAATAACATTCTAAAATTTGTTTTGCATTGAACTCTATGCAAATTTAAGAGGGCTCTTTTCTGATTTTCGGGGGCTCTTTTGGGCATTTTGGGGGCTATTTCGCCTTAAGCCCCCGTGTATTTTTTTCACTGATCTCACTATCTGTACCCTTCCTAAGTTATTTTCATGAAATGACTTGTAATCTTATACATGAACAAAAAGAATGGAATGGCTTTAAAAGAGAAATTACACAAGATTTATTTTCATTGCAACATAGATGTACTTTCAATAAATCCTCACAGAAAAATGACATATATGCATAACCATTTGCTTCATGTATTGAAAACACATCTCAAGAAATGTACTATCATTTTCCAATCAAAAATTTGTTTCTTTATTCTAATTTTGCTTTGTTAGGCAATTCTTCAATATGTTTCTATATAAATATATCATTAAATATCTTACCTCTCCAAAGTTGTCCACTCTCCGAATAGTTCCTTCCAAAGACTTAAATTCAATTCTTTTTTCCTACAATCAAAGAGGGAAAATGGCATACCGGTATGAGGCCTATAAGGCCTTTAAAGGTAAAGACCAGTTTGGGAAACGCCCCCCTCTCAAAAAATGAAATGGAAGCTCTTATTACAAATCATGTGAAAGAATATGTTTTGACTAATACGTAATGATACAAATTTTGCCGAGAAACTGCCTACTAATTGATAAATTTGGTAAAATATTATATCTATTTGGACCTGATAGATATCGCTCAAGTGTCGCACACCTGTCGCGTAGTCCTATACACATCTTTATGTGTACAGTGCTTGTAACTTTACCAAAACTGGGCCAAATTTCTTATCATTTTGATGATTCCAGAACCTTGCAGTACACACCAATATGTTAGATGATCAACCTTTTCTGATCCATTCCACGTCTCTTTCACAATGCAATCGCATGACCAAAACTGGTCTTTATCTTTAAAAAAAAAATGTTGTATTGCCCTATGCGACCGACCCAAAAATCTTGAAATCTACGGTCGGCTTTTTAAAAAAGTTTTTTTTTAACCGATTTTAAGGAAAAAAATGTTTAATGAATACAAAATTATGTCTTTGTAGTATTTTCCTCATTTCATCTTTCTTCATTTCCCAATTTCATTTGTTACTTTGCAAACCCAACCTAGGAGGACATTGCCCTCTGACATTATGCCAGGCACTGCCAACCTATACGTGTCAACAAGTGTCAGCTTAAGGGCGTAATGGCCCTGGCCACTGCAGTTATCACCAGTGACTCGCCCTAACTTCCCAGAATTTGGTATAGAACTCTCGTTTTATCCTGCCTCCCAAGAAGGATGAAGACAACATATTCTCTCTAACTCTCTTCACTAGTAAAGTTCTTCATCGAAGCAACACGTCAAATTGAGAATGTCACCTCTACCTCCGCACAATCATCGCGTGAGCCCCTTTCTTCGTTTCATCCGTCATCATCTTCATGGACTTTCAACGTCATTTCTACAAATGTCGTAAGCTCTATTCATTGCATTTATTCATGTCCATCTCATACATGACCATTTAAACTCTGTGCAATATCCACGATCCTCATTTAAATGATTCGATCTCATTCCGAATCATTTATTTACTTGCATGACTACGCTTTGCAAGTGTTTAGTCTGCAGTTTATTCACCTCAATAAAATAATGAAAAGGGAATACAGTTTATCATGTATTTTATTGCCAGTGCAACCTTGTTTCCTCGTAGTTAAATTAAAAAGAGAGTTATGTTGTGTGATCAGTGAACACGCTTTTACAATATTCATTCACAATACCCACACACACATAATACCATATATTAAAGCATTCAAAACTAAGAAATATCAGCCCAAAGAGGGAGAACAAAATGAAGAAGAAAAAAAATTCTGACAGACTGACCCATGTTTTGGCACCTAAAGGGCAATACAACATCTTTTTTTTTAGGCCTAATGAATTACTTTCAGGGCATTAAATAGACCCTCATGATATGTAGATTCTAAATATATTGAGAAGAAACACATAATTTCCAGTGCACTTCATTTATGAAGCAATTACTACTTGATGCATAACCCTTAAAACTGTCAGCATATAGGCTTAATTGAACCGTTTTTTCAGCAAGACATTAAGTGGGATGCATGCTGAACCCATCAATATATAGCCTACAAATGTCATAAGTTTTCAATGCATTTGCCAATTCGTAAATACTGTCTAATACGCATGGAAAGATAAAGATGATTTTTTCAAAAATATAAAACCAATCGAGACACATGCTGGATACATGAAAGTTCTGTTATCATTACTACTTTCTGATTCGATGGTACATTCTGTGATACAAAGATGGAAGTATTCTTTTCAAGAGGGCAAACAAAAGGTATTCACGAAGCACCTCTATCACTTTGGCAGTGATTATTCTAAAATGCGTAAAGTGGGAGTTCTCAATGTTTAACAGATCTGTGGATATTTGGGGTCATTTGTATCATTTGAATCTGCAAACTAGTCTTTTACAAAGTGATATGGCTCTGACCTTTTGAGTAGCTACCATACTTCTGGTAACAACTACATCCTTCCCCGCCTTGTCTTTGAAACACAACTTGACCTGAGCTTTGACCTCTCTCTCATGAGCCACCTGATCATGTGATAAAGAATGACAGAGAAATGATAAAAAGCTAGAGTATAGCAACCAGGCATTCCTTAGAATCTCACACCTAATTAAGGAAGAAAAAAAGTTCAAATTTTCAGTTAATCTAAATAATACTAGAAAATAACACATAATAAATTGGCCTACAATACATGCATCTAATATGGCCTCTAAAGTTACAGACAGTTTTAGGTTTTCAACAATATTATCAAGCCTGGCTGCAGGAGGTCTTTGTTGAATATGTGCAGCTTGAATACCTGCAGGCTACATCTAGTCATCTACATGTATTACAATGATATATATGTGTAATCACAGTACATAGACCTTTGTTTCAATATCACTTTATCAACAATCATTATTAACAACAAAGGAAGAACATGTAATAGTACAGTGGCGGATCCAGGAATTTCCTCGGGGGGGGGGGGGGGGCACACAGGGGGTTAGAGGACATTTTTTTTTTTTTGGTCACAGAAAATTTTTAATTTGACATTTTGCTCCGTTGGGGGGGGGGGTAAGGTCACCTTTTTGGTCAGCCATTGGCATTTTTTTTTTTTTTTTTTTTTTTATTAAAAAAAAATAAAAAAATAAAATTGGTCGGGGGTTACCCTGTTTTTTAGTACATTTTGGGCGGATTTTAACATATTTTTTTTGGGGGGTACGTGCCCCTGTGCCCCCCCCCCCCCCCTGGATCCACCACTGTAGTATATACAGTTGTATAGATACTACAAAAAAGTATGTAACAGTAGAAAAGAGAAAAAGCACACTGAGGTCATGATTTATTAATAATAATGCAGGGCTAATACTTCATATTATCGAATATTAGACTACTACATGTAGGCTACAATTTTTCAGACTGGTTATCAGCAATACAACAGTCTTTGAATAGCTGAAAAGCTGAAAAAACTCTCTTAAGATATCTTTCTCTCTTGAAATTGTTTTTCTATTAAAAGCATTGTACATTTTGTAAAAATATATTTGTCTAATATTACGGTAAACACATATAGGATCCAACTGAAAGAAAATATTTACACACAGCCTATGACAGTCAACACAGCCATTTTTTTTTTTTACATCAAAAGAGCAATGATTCATGTAAGTTTAGATCCAATCTTTTTTTAAATTCAAAATATAGTCAAAGCTTAGAATCTAGACATTTAATAACCTATAATATTTTTAAAGCTAACCATGAGCTCTAGTATGGGAATGATATTTTCTTTTTTAATTGCTATGATTTATTCTGGATTGTTTATCTTGCAGTAGATTGGTTGTTTGAACCAGTAACACAAACGCACAAAGACTTACTGGGCATCATATTTGATAATAACCACAACTCCCATTTGCACACCTTGACCTGTGTTAAACACATGGTGTCGGGCCTATACTTACCCTGATTTCCTTATCTGTCTATGCTCATTACTCAGCCACTATACATTTTTTACCAAAATTGTTTGGCACATGTCATTTATTTGTAATCTTAAACATTCTGTGTACATGTAAGTTTCGTTGGATTATGTGAGAATTTATTCTCTATATTTACCAGAACTCAAGTTTATCTTTAAATACTGTAAGTGAACCTTTTTCTATTAGAAGTGTAATACTTTACCTTAGGGTCATGTATGAAAGGTGCTCCCTTTGCCCCTGGAGGGAATTCACCTGAACAGATGTACTTCAGGCATTCAATAATCGTCTGTCAAGATTTATAAGAATAGTTTATTTCATGATTACTTGCAATTACCTCATCAAATAATTATAACAGACCCAAGCTCATTATGATAATCATTATCACCTGAAGTATTAACTACTCTGATGTTGCATTAGTTTTAATAGAAGCAGAGCAAAGAGAGGCACGTCAGTGAGAGTTTTAGCAAAATCTGATTAGAAAAAAAGAAAGTGTTTGAAGCTGCAATCAATCAAACACAAATTAGCAACTCTTTGAGGTACATGTATCTTGCGAGGCCCCTTCCCATTTGTTTTGTACTAAAAATATTCAGAACTTTCTATTTTCCCTAAAGAAAAAATTCTGTACATGCACCCTAAATAGTATTACTGAAAATAATTTTTCATACAACCCCTGTATGAAACAAATCTACTCCTTCATCAACAACTTTTAAAAAAAGATGACATTTTCTGTACAGAGCAAATCAGAAAGGACCTTGCAAGATACGTCACATTGTTGCCAATTTGTGTTTCATTGATGACAACTTCAAAAATTCATAACTTTCCTATTTTTAATCGGATATGGCTCAAAATTTCACTAATTTCTTTCTCTTGTTTTTCTGCTTTTACCAATAGCAGCTAATTATTAGGTTGGACTTTACCTTAAAGGCGAGGTCCACTCCAAAAATAATTTGCTTTTAATAGATGCAACAAAAAAAAGAGAAACAAAGCAATTTTGTTTTTAGTCAAATGGGAACTAATAAGGAAGTTATGAATTTTTGAAAAAGTATATAAAACTAAGGAACAATGGAAATCACTAATGCCCGCGTCACACTGTCCCGAAGTTGACATAAGATGGACACATGATGAAGCTAGGTAACTTGAACTTCGCACAAAGATGGCCCCGAACTTGGTCAACAGCCAACCAACAGCCGAAGCAAGTACGATGCTTACAGCTTACACATTATGATGGCACCCGAACCACACACGAAGGCAACACGAAGATGTGAATTTGTAATATGAAGTGTACCCGCAGGTCTCACGAAGGCCACACAATTAATGGCTACACGACGTTGTATTATTAAAGAGTATTATGCATCTGAACTAGGTCACGAAACTGGGATGCTTTCCATATTTGTTTCTCTTTATACATAATACAAGATATTGTTTAAGCATCATACTTTGCAGTTGGGTGTGATGGTCTGAATATTTATATGTGAGCGAGGACAATTTTAAAGATACATGTATGTGAGGTCGCAGTGCAAAAAAATTACATCTTATAAAGAGAACTAAAAACCAATCCTGAAGGGGTTTTACTCACATTCTCATAACAGAAGACTGAAAAGACCTTTGATGAGTGCATGACATAGTTATGTCATCTATAAATGCGAGTGAGGGTAGCGAGTGAGCTTTGGGGGAAATTGCCCTTAGTTACTTTAAATTAGGAGCACGTTTAAAAAGGGAAGAAAAGGGGACACTTATCGAAAGGGATAAGTCACCTATTAGAAAAAGAAAAGGAACATGTTTTAAAGTACAAAGGGTAATTATTAGAGGTGAAAATGGGGCACTTCTTATACCTGAAAAGAGACACTCACCAGGGATTTAAAAAAGCACTTGTGAGAACGGTTAGTGGGCATTTGTCGACGGAAATGGGACACCCATCAAATCTTGATAGGGGCATTCATAAGAGTTGAAAATGGGCATTTGTGAAAAGGGGATATGTCCCTTATTAGAAAGGAAAAGGGGCACGTATCATTGTTAAAAAGGAAATTATCAGAGGTGTAAAGGGGCACTTATCACACCTGAAAAGAGGCACTGACCAGATATGAAAAGCTCTCTTTTAATGGGGGCACTAATCATAAAAAAGGGGGCACTTATTAGATTGGAAAAGGAGCACACATGGAAATAAAAGGTGCGCTTATCGGAGTTAAAAATGGGTAGTTATTAAAAGGAGAAGAGGCACTTCCTACAAAGGGCACTTTTCAAAGTTAAAGGCGCACCTCTCAATAGGGTAATTATCAGAGGTGAAGGGGGCACTTATCAAAAGTGAAAAGGGGCATTTCTCGTACCTGAAAAGGGGCACTTACTAGAGATTAAAAAGGGCACTTATAAGAATAAAAAATGGACACATAATTATTGCAAAGGAAATGGGGACTTGTCGAAGAAAAAGAGGCACGTGTCAAAATAAAAAGGGCACTTATCATATGGAGAAAAGTAATAGGGGCACATTTTAAGGTAAAAAGGGGCACTTCTTACAAAGTTATAGGGGCACATTTCCTATGTCAAAGGGGGCACTTTGGGGGTACTGGCAAAAGCCTGTGGCTCTTAGGCTGGCTTTTTCATGGGAAACGCTTGAGCTACTTAAATTTGGCTGTCTTCGCCGACACTGTGGTCCCATCTCGATGTCATCGTGCTATAATACGATGGCTACACGATGGCATTGCGAAGGCTTCACGTAGTCGTGTTGCCTTCCGAAGACAATCAGGCAGCTTCTTGTTTCCTTCGTATTGTCTTCGTGAGGCAATAAATGCCCGATTGGACCGATGATCACACGAAGTAAAGACAAAGATGACACGATTTGACAAGATGCCCTCACGATGGTCTTACGAAGGGCAACATGGACACACGAATGCAACACGAAAAAAGGTCTTCGGGCAATTTTTTGGTACGCCAAAGATTTTGCCAACGCTCACAAAGTTGCTTCCGGAGCCTGAAAAATCCATCGGCGGTCATACGATTGCTTCAGATGCCCTCACGAATGTCCCAATATGTTGACGATCAGAGCCGAATTTGAAATTTTCCTTCATCATGTGTCCATCTTATGTCAACTTCGGGACAGTGTGACGCGGGCATAAACAAATTGCCAATTTGGTAATCAGTTTGAGTCGTCATTGCCTCACTGTTTATCAATTGTTTTAATATTTTTAATAAGGCTCTGAAGAGTAGTCAAATACTCACACTGTTAACAACTACTTGAGTACAATTTCTTGTACTCGAATACTCGGCCGCCCCCTTTTTTTTTTGGGCCAGCGCTCACCCGTGCCCAGAAAGCAGCGCCGGCATGGTACCGTGGGTAAAAATGTTTCCCAGCTAAATCACTGTCAACTCACCACTCAAAAACTGGGACCAAATGTCTGGATTTCTTTGTTTCTTCCTTCTATAACCTTCTCTTTCTGTCTTTTTTCTTATGTTATTTTTGGTTTCTTCCGTCTTTCATCTTCTCTTATGTTATTCTTTGTTTTTATCATTCTATCACTTTCTCTTTTTGTCTTTCCTAATGTTAATCTTTGTTTCTTCCTTCTATCACCTTTTCAAATTCTTTTTTTATCGTTCTTTACCTTTCTTCCTTCTATTACTAATGTTATTCTTTGTTTTTCTATCATTCATCTTCTCTTCTATTTTTCATCATTTTCTCTTTCTGTCTTTCCGTATGTTATCCTCTGTTTTTCTATCATTCATCTTTTCTTCTATCTATCAATTTTCTTCTATTTTGTATCACTTTCTCTTTCTGTCTTTCCTTATGTCATTCTGATTCTTCCTTCTATAACATTCTTTTTCTGTCTTTCCTTACGTTATTCTTTTTTTCTACCTTCTTTCACCTTCTTTTGTTATTTTGTTATTTTTTGTTATCATTCTATCAACTATCTCTTTCTGTCTTTCCTTATGTTTATCCTTTGTTTCTTCCCTCTATCATTTTCTCATTCTGTCTTTCCTTATGTTACTAGCTGGACCCGCGGAAATCCGCGGGATTCTAGAGGGGGGCGGGGGGTGTAAATAGATATATAGAGACTGTCTAAATTAAAACCACCAAGAACTTTATTTGCCATTCAGGCCATTAAAAAATATACATGTTTAGCGTCCCCGCCCGCTTCCTTTTTGGGGGCCGCCTCCTTTTTTATTTTTGAAATTTTTTGAATTTTTTTTTTTTTTTAGGGGCCGCCTCCTATTTTTTTTTTGTTGATTTTTTTTTGAAAGAAAAAAAACACGAAAAGCACTGCTAAAATGTATTTCTGATTTAAAAAAAAAAAAAAAAAAAATCTCGGCCGCCATCTTGAAAAATAGCCTGAATGTCAGGGAAAATGTACGGAGCGGCCATTTTGAAAGAAAAAAAAAAGGGCCTCCTCCCATTTTTCTAAAAACAGGATGCTATAAGCATGTTTTTTTTTTAATTTGGCCTTATATTAAATAATTTAAAAAAATCCAACTGTACCGGTAGTTATTCTTTAAGCCAGTGGAACTGCGTAGAGTTCTGTAGAGTGGCGTACCGACTACGCAGATGGTTGCTTACTGTGTTGAAAGCTTTTACTGCTTTGTCGATCTGGCGTAGGGTAGCGTACTGTTGCGTAGGCATGAAGCGTAGTGTTGCGTAAAAAGACGTACTTTCTGCGTCAAGTTTCTATGCCTAAAGTACGCGAAAAAAATTAAACATGTTGAATTGTTTTTGTTCATCTTGCGTACCCCTTTCCGTCCCTCATCATATAGTAACGTAGGCCAGCGTAGGTGGTACGCAACACTACGTATTGACCCACGCCAATTAGTGACCCGCAGGTGTCACAAATAAGTATTAAAAAAAGTTCATCTGACCCTAATTAAACGCCTAAAACCCCCAAGCTTTCGGGGGTTTATGGCCCCTTGAAACCCGTGGACCCCACGCCTATATTATATATACACTCAACTCGCTGCGATCTGATCTCTCCCCCCCCCCACCACTTTGAAGAACGTAACCCCCTGAGCTTTTGGGGGTTTATGACCCCTTGAAACCCATGGACCCCACGCCTATATTATATATACACTCAACTCAGGACCTGCGGGATTCTAGAGGGAGGCGCAGGCAAAAAATAATTTTTTTCATTTCTGGGGCTCCATTTCAAATTTTCGGAAAATTTTCGGGGGCTACTTTTTCAACTTTCGGGGGCTCTTTTTTCTGGGGCTACTTTTTCATTAATTCATAAAAGGATAGGCCTACACTTTGTTGAGATTTGTTTAGTAGGCTAAGGTTTGAGGCTTCCTACATCCTACTTCATAATTGCCTATTTAAAAAAAAAAAAAACATTTTGTCTAGTTCAATAACTAAGTTTTCATGCATTGATTTGATGCAAGAACTGTAACATAATAATAGACCCTAACTGTGTTAGATTGTGATTATTTCTGACCATTTATTTCGATAATCATTTTTCAAAGTAAAATTTTCATAAGAAAATCAGACAGTCGTTTAAAAACGTAGACATTAGTAATACTTTTACTAATTCTAAGCTCAGGTTTCGTAAATCTATTCACGAAACTATATTGAAATCGCGGCAATAATGATGCAAAGTGTCAAATCTCTTCGACTCGAGCTCAGCTTCAGCACACACACTTCAGCGTAACTCCAGCAAGCTCGAACACCGGCGCCGCAGGCGTCGGACGCCTGCGGTGCGCGGTGCCTGTGTTGGAGCTTCCCGAGCACGCAGCTGCACTGTGTGTTGAATGAAAGCAGCTTGCGACTGAATTGTCAGTCCATTGGTTTTCTTGTGAAAACTTTCCTTTAGAAAATGATAATCAAAATTGAGTATACATGGCCGTAATAATCACAAAATAAGCTTTGATTTCATACCTCCATTCACGAAAACTATATAAAAATCGCGGCAATCATGATGGAAATAGGTCTCTAAGTTTGGACGTCGACGGGAATTAGCCCAGTGTATCCAGTGCAGTGCAGCTAGTACAAAGCACATCCTATAGAAAGATACCTAACACGGGGTAAGTCATACCCGTTCAGCGTGCATTTAATACGCAACTTCATGCGAGTGGATAGTCATCGGTCGTGTGTCTACGGATGTTATGTTGAATATCCATGAGGTTTCTCTGTCGTCACGCATATCATGCATTATGCATGTCGCGTCTGTTTTCGCCCTGGACGTCGACACGGAGGAGGACCTCGGGCGGAGTATAGCCAATTCCACAGAGTAGACTCTCCCGCGGACGACGGCACCGGGCACGGGTACCCCGAGGGGAGGGTTCAGGAGGAGATAGCTGCACCAGCTTCGGTCGGCGATCTCATTAAAAAACAATAGAATACAAAGGCCGGCGGAGACGTCGCGCCCCCCGCGGAGCCTTAGCGTATCACTATAAGTAATACGCTAAGGCTCCGCGGGGGGCGCGACGTCTCCGCCAGCCTTTGTAGTCTATTGTTTTTTAATGAGATCGCCGACCCAAGTTGGTGCAGCTATCTCCTCCTGAACCCTCCCCTCGGGGTACCGGTGACCGGTGCCGTCGTCCGCGGGAGAGTCAACTCTGTGGAATTGGCTATACTCCGCCCGAGGTCCTCCTCCGTGCCGACGTCCAGGGCGAAAACAGACGCGACATGCATAATGCATGATATGCGTGACGACAGAGATACCTCATGGATATTCAACATGACATCCGTAGACACACGACCGATGACCATCCACTCGCATTAAGTTGAGTATTAAATGCACGCTGAATGGGTACGACTTACCCCGTGTTAGGTATCTTTCTATAGGATGTGCTTTGCATGTAGTAGCTGCACAAGAGATGAACGGGGCTTCCCGTCGACGTCCAAACTTAGAGACCTATTTCCATCATGATTGCCGCGATTTTTATATAGTTTTCGTGAATGGAGGTATGAAATCAAAGCTTATTTTGTGATTATTACGGCCATGTATACTCAAGTTTGATTATCATTTTCTAAAGGAAAGTTTTCACAAGAAAACCAATGGACTGACACTTCAGTCGCAAGCTGCTTTCATTCAACACACAGTACAGCTGCGTGCTCGGGAAGCTCCAACACCGGCACCGGGCACCGCAGGCGTCCGACGCCTGCGGCGCCGGTGTTCGAGCTTGCTGGAGTTAAGCTGAAGTGTGTGTGAGTTCAGCTGAGCTCGAGTCGAAGAGATTTGACACTTTGAAATTGTTATCTGTTGGTTTGCATCATTATTGCCACGATTTCAATATAGTTTCGTGAATAGATTTACGAAACCTGAGCTTAGAATTAGTAAAAGTATTACTAATGTCTACGTTTTTAAACGACTGTCTGATTTTCGAAATTCATGGTCAGAAATAATCACAATCTAGGAACTATTATTATGTTACAATTCTTGCATCAAATCAATGCATGAAAACTTAGTTATTGAACTAGAGATTTTTTTTTTTTTTTTTAAATAGGCAATTATGAAGTAGGATGTAGGAAGCCTCAAACCTTAGCCTACTAAACAAATCTCAACAAAGTGTAGGCCTATCCTTTTATGAATTAATGAAAAAGTAGCCCCAGAAAAAAGAACCCCCAAAAGTTGAAAAAGTAGCCCCCGAAAATTTTCCGAAAATTTGAAATGGAGCCCCAGAAATGAAAAACTTAATTTTTTGCCTGCGCCCCCCTCTAGAATTCCGCGGATTTCCGCGGGTCCTGAGTTGAGTGTATATATAATATAGGCGTGGGGTCTATGGGTTTCAAGGGGCCATAAACCCCCAAAAGCTCAGGGGGTTACGTTCTTCAAAGTGGGGGGGGGGGGAGAGATCAGATCGCAGCAAGTTGAGTGTATATATAATATAGGCGTGGGGTCCACGGGTTTCAAGGGGCCATAAACCCCCGAAAGCTTGGGGGTTTTAGGCGTTTAATTAGGGTCAGATGAGCATTTTTTTTAATACTTTATTTGTGGCACCTGCGGGTCACTAATTGGCGTGGGTCAATACGTAGAGTTGCGTAGTGTTGCGTACCACCTACGCTGGCCTACGTTACTATATGCTGAGGGACGGAAAGGGGTACGCAAGATGAACAAAAACAATTCAACATGTTTAATTTTTTTCGCGTACTTTAGGCATAGAAACTTGACGCAGAAAGTACGTCTTTTTACGCAACACTACGCTACATGCCTACGCAACAGTACGCTACCCTACGCCAGATTGACAAAGCAGTAAAAGCTTTCAACACAGTAAGCAACCATAAGCAAACCCGTACGCCAGCCTACGCATAACCTACGCAGGGACTTTTTTCCCATTAATACGCAGCCTAATTTCTGCGTAGTCGGTACGCCACTCTACAGAACTCTACGCAGTTCCAGTGGCTTAAAGAATAACTACCGGTACAGTTGGATTGTTTTTTTAATTTAATATAAGGCCAAATTTAAAAAAAACATGCTTAAAGCGTCCTGTTTTTAGAAAAATGGGAGGAGGCCCTTTTTTTTTTTTTTTTTCTTTCAAAATGGCCGCTCCGTACATTTTCCCTGACATTCAGGCTATTTTTCAAGATGGCGGCCGAGATTTTTTTTTTTTTTTTTTGAAGTCAGAAATACATTTTAGCAGTGCTTTTTATGTTTTTTTTCTTTCAAAAAAAAAAAAATAGGAGGCGGCCCCTAAAAAAAAAAAAAAAAAAAAATTCAAAAAATTTCAAAAAAAAAAAATTGGAGGCGGCCCCCAAAAAGGAAGCGGGCGGGGACGGTAAACATGTATATTTTGTAATGGCCTGAATGGCAAATAAAGTTCTTGGTGGTTTTAATTTAGACAGTCTCTATATATCTATTTACACCCCCCGCCCCCCTCTAGAATCCCGCGGATTTCCGCGGGTC